>JAZHYW010025647.1:0-179681 GCA_037355805.1 Ixodes ricinus | reverse complement strand
CGAAAGGGGGGAAAAAGTATTTGGGAGGGAACTTGCGGACACTAACACGCTCACTCGGTTCTTAGCAAACAAACCTCGGCGTCTCGGGACACCTCGCCAGTGAGTACTTTGACTTCCCTCCTTGATGCGCGTCTGCTAGTTGTTCGACAAAAACAACGAACCGCTCGAGTTATTTCGTCTGCCTTCTCTGAAAGGCGAAGTCGAGCTCGCTCGTAAAGACCTGCACTTCCGAAAGTCGCAGGAAAGGTAAGACAGACGCAGACGACGTTGCGAGCAGACGTTGTTGCAAAGGAGCAGACGACGCTCAGATAGGGGACCGCGATCAGCCAATCAGGGCTCGGCGTTCTGACGTCACCGCTACTTCCTTTCTCATGCGCAGAAGACGAAAATGAGCCTGCATTGTTTTCTGAAATCCAGATTTCGGTTCACCATTCCTTTTGAAGTATCTGTAGCGATGATACACGGTTTTCAAGCACGGCCCCGTGGGCACCGCCGTCTTGGTCAGTTGGTGTGCGTTTGGGCGTGTCACAATCCGATGACAACGTCTTGCTAAGGCGCCGTAATCAGATTATGGCCGCGCCCAAGCGCACCCCGACAGAGCAAGATGGCGGCTCCCTGAGGCCGATGCCCGAAAACGTGTGTATATAGGCGCAATACAGTTCTACTCTACATGTTCTCACGTCGTAAATGGCTGCAGGCGGTTGCAACGCACTCGATGACGCTCAAAACGCAAATGTGCGAACCGGCCGAAAACTGCGGTCGCACTGCAGTGCAGACATACTCGAAGCGGAGCATATACGCATGCAGCGAGGCGCGCTTGCACCGTACACCGTGAGTTTTGTACGGTGCGGCCAGAGTTGAGCTTGCCTATACACGTCCCCCTCGGGGAGGTGCTTTTGTACGGAAGCGCGGCCGTTTTCGTTGCTGGTCCGCTTTGGGACGTTGAAAGCGCAGCTGGGGCAGGGGACGATGAGTCGGGGCCCATTTTGGACCGTGTATATCGTTGAAAGATGGCGAAAGTCCGAGTGTCACCAAGAGATAAGGCGAGCCAAGAGGTTGCTTGCGCAGCGAACCACTGACGTCGTTCGCTGCGCAAACAATCTTTCCTCTGGCAGTTGCACAAAATACTAAACGCCAGAGAGAAAAAAAAAAAAGAAAAGGCAGGCACATATTTTTTCTCCCCGGAAATCTTTCATTTTGCTGGGGCCTCCTCTCCCCCCCCCTCTCATACAGCATTTTGTCATGGGCGCCCCCCCCCCCCCCTCCCCGAATCAAAATCCTGGCTACGTGCCTGATGGACTGTATGCCTGCCACGTGAGATGCAATGCTGCGGTCGCGTTAAAATTGGTAAAATAAAACCACAACTCCAGATGACGTAAAAAAAAAAACCCAAAAACACCGACTACTGCGGTGCTTCCGCAGCTCCGCAAAATCAGTCTTTTCAAAAAAAAAAATCCGATCGATTAGTTTGTAATTAACCTCTGAGGCAAGGTGGTGCTTGCACTCTAAAACACGCCCTATGCGTTCACTTTCCTGCAAAGTATAACCAGTCACCGCGAACGACGGAATGGTTCTATGCGAATGAAAGAGGCTCAAAATAGCCCTCTCGTGTCCGATATCCCTGTCCCGCTCTGGCCTCCTGTATACGTGACGTGGAAACTCCAGCGCTTGGGCCTTGTTATCTAAAGCCGTCCAGTCACACTGCCCTTACATCGCACGAAAAACATGGTGCTTGTATTTCCAAACATGATGACAGAATTTTAAACATGTTCAAATCATGTTTGCTTCATCTGTATGCTTGGAACATGTCTCCAAACAGGTTTTGTACGACCACGGTGGCGCCATGCCTCGGACAGTGTCTTCGCATGATATAGTTGCTTCTCGTGGATCGACAGCCCATATAAACAGGTCACCAAAAGAAAGTGGCGCCCTTTTTGAATATGCTGCGAAGTTGCAAATTTCAGTGTACAGATATTTGAATTCTCCTTGCATATCCAGGACTTCAGTGGCTGGGCGATGCCTGCGACGATGACGGCGACTGCAACGGCGCCCTCAACTTGCACTGCGACAAGCGCCGGCAGTGCACTTGCAAATCTGGCTACGTTTCCGTGCAATTCGGATGCCAGCGAGGTAAATGCGCCACTTCTGGAAACCGCAGCAACTATATAGGCCTAAATTAATAGTCAGCGTGTACATAAAATCTGTTCCTGCATGCAGAAATGTACACGAATGTATTTCAGACAAAAAGAGATTCACCGATCGCTATAAGAGTCGGCAGTATACTTTTACTTGCTGGGCGTACCTTTTCCCCGAAAATTAATGTAAATAATTAGTCCATACTGAGGCTTATAAGCGGGAAGCAAGAGCGCCACTTTATAAATGGCTCTCCAGTTTTTATATCAAGAAAACAAGTTGTAGGAACAGTGCTCTCGCTTGAGCCCTTGAACCCTATAAATGGCACAACTCGCGAACAATTTACCCTACACGGTATATGCACACACTCCCGATTTACTTCATCAAGTATAGACTTTTTTAATGTTTACAAAAAATCACAGTCCCGCGTGCGGTCTTCACAGCTCCCGCACGTGCGTGTTCGTCGCTTCGGAACGCAGAGGAAAGCGCGCGCCATACGCACGAACAGTCAAGATGGCACCGGCCACACGCTCTTTTTTGGAAAGGTCTATACGGCGTTCTAATATTTACGGAGTTTCAGCCCAGCACGCGCATGTTCGTCGCTTCGGAAAGCGAGCAAATCACGCGTGCCATACGCACCAACACTGAAAATGGATACTTCGTTTCACCTTATGTTGTACCGCAGCGAAGGCTAGAAGCGCGAGCTCATAGCGAGAGGCTTGTGCCGCCAAGATGTGCCCCAAAGCAAGGAGCTCGCGCTTGTAGCCTTTCCTGCGGTACATCATAAGGTGAAACAGAATACATACGGCTCAACATGGGTGCCTTTGTGGCGTCGTATGGCTCTGTGGCACGCTGCATGCCTGGTGAAGTGCGTTATCTCACCAGCAGAATAGTACACTAGCAACAGCACGGTGGCACGCGCACTTCTTTTTTGCCGCTGTTCGTGGTTTTGACCCTTGTCAAATAAATGTGTACCGCGTTTGTTTGTATTTTGCAGCTTCCCTGCTGGGACAGGCCTGCTCCTTCCCCAGCCAGTGCCAGTACTACGATGCTCACAGTTTCTGCGACAAGTCGGGTCGCTGTTCCTGTCTCGAAGGCTTCAAGACGGGACCCCACAACGCCAAGTGTTCCCTAACGCCTCTGGCACCCGAACGTACGTCGTGGCGCGCGTTGCACCGTCACCTCCATAGACCAACTCGACTCTCTGATGACACGCCACTGCGCCCGTGGCGCTGCTGTCGGCATTGCGCATGCGCAGATGCCTCGCCTCCAGCTGGTCTCTGCGCGTGCGCAGTGCCCACACCCGGTGTGGGCAAACGCGGCTTGTTTGTGAACAGCGTGTTCGCCGAATATACTGCACCGATAGCAGAGGCGGTGGCCTATTATCACGCCTCTTGCTCCGTGATTGGTTCCTTGGCGCTCTTTTACGGTTGAGGCTGCATTCTCATTAGATGCGAAGTGATAACAACGAGATGCTCGGTCCCCGCCATACCCAGCGTTGCCTTCTCAACAACGTCATGTTTGCCGCTTTAGATCGCGGATGAGCGTTTGACAGCGTGGAAACAAACTTCGCAGGCGCATTTTGCAAAGGGTAAAGTTGTACGTTTCTGTACTTACGTCGATCATGTTGCGTGACATGAAATCAATTCATCGCCATCACTTTCTTTTTCTTTCTTCCCCTCTTGCACAGGTAATTCATTGCAGGAGTCATTGAGCACAGGAGCCGTGTTCTTCGGACTCTTCTCGATCATCATCACAGGAATCATCTGCGTCGTCTATCTAGTCAAGTGCATCATGTCCAATCCGTGAGTGTATACTTGGTGCGAACATATTAAACGGGTTTCGCGAGCGCATTTTGTTACGATATTATAAATATTATATTATATAATCTTTTTTTTATCGGTGTTTGACGAACATGAGGGTGATGATTCCTTGCGTTAATTTATGAACTGGAAAACTATCGTGTACGGGGGTGTGCAGCGTCCAGTCTTGGAGAGTGTCGCATCTCCGAGACAAACTCTGGGTTCGAAACGATCCAGTATACAGCACCAAAATTGGTTGCATTCGGACGTTCACTGTCCTGTTTCCTTTCCTCTTTAAAGCGCAGCTCTTAGGCGCCCGTTTCCGCCTTGAGCGGCGTTGCCGTCGCCATTTACGTCGCCGTAGCCGTCGGCGTCGGCGTAACCGCGCGGTGCATTATGGGTAATTTTCCCCGCTAAATTTAGCGGAAAAAATTCCCCGCTAAATTAAGCGGAAAAAGTTCCCCGCTAAATTTAGTGGAAATATTTCCGCTAAATTTAGCGGAATAGTTTCCCCGCTAAATTTAGCGGGAAAATTTTCCCCTAAATGGAAGGAAAGGAGGAGGGGCATAGCCTCCTCTCGATCCGTACCTTCCCCTCCTCCTCCTCAAGAGCTGCTCTCTATTTCGGCGTTACAGGGGACTGTAAACGTCTTTCATTTTCTTTTCTCTCTACCACTCTCAAAAATGTTTCCTCCTCCTGCAAAGTCTCGTGTTGTGTTGCCCTAATGTTGGTCCTCAGTCTCAGGGTTTTTGTTTCGCCATTAAAATAAAATATTTTGTTTCTTTTCTTAAATTAGCTGTTTATAAGAGTGTCATGCAAAACAGTGTTTCTTTTGTAAACGTTATCTTTTTGTCAGCTGATCGTTACGTCATTCCCTCTTTGCTGATTCGCCCATTGTGTGGGGCAAGAGCTTCTGTCAAGTGATTTCTTACATCTTTCCCGCCAGTCATCTCAAACCCCGACTTTAATTTTTGACTGCATAAATTGAATTGAATATACCGTTTTCCCTTTGACGTTACTTGTGTTCGCATACGGTGTACACAAGTAAAAGTAGAAAAGGTTGTACCTAATATTCCACTTGCTTTTTCTACAGGCCCTGTTCAGATAAGGTCATGCACTCGAGCCGTGACGTATTTTTTGTTGTTTATGTTCATTTTTATATATATACATATATTACTCCTCAACATAACGAAGGAAGAAGATTTTTCGAAAAAACAAATCTTGAAGGAAACAAAATTTTGAGTGCGCCAAAACAGCACCGCATAAATTTTTCGATTTTCAAATTTTTCGTTTTTGTCATGTTTAGTGACACCTACCGCGAAAAATACAAAGGTCAGAAATATAAAATATTTCGCACTGACGATAGATCATGAGCAGCGGCGTAGACTTTCCATTTTCCCGGGGGGAGAGGCTGAGTAGGGGGGGGGGGTTGCTGCGCTTTACCTTTTCGCCAGAACTGGAGATTGAAGCTAACGAAAGCACGCTGGGATTCCATTTCCCATGTATTTTGTCAATAAAGGCAACATGGGCGTTATTTTGCTTTGCCACTACTAGAAGCTCGTTACATGGCACGTAAACATCGTCTCGGTAAGGATTATGGCCCGGGCCCAAGGGAGGGGGAGGGGGGACGGAAGGGCCTGCCCCTCCCCCCCCCTCCTCGGATCTACTAAGGTGGGGCACGAGCCCCGATGCCCCCCCCCCCCCCCCGAAGTCTACGCCTATGATCCGTGAGAACTATTGATGTAACTATCTACAGCATTGTGGAGGTTATGCTTCTCGCGTCAAAAATGTGCAAATTTGCTCCTTTACCGTTTTGTCACTAGATTTCATAGCCACCAACTAAATAAATTGAATAGCTACAACATAAAACTTTATGCCATCTAGTCTTATAAAACGTTATTTCGATCGAGTGATATATAAATCATTGCTTTATCTCAAACATTTAATTTTTTTTAATGGCGCTTTCAATCCTTCGTGTTTTTTTTTTTTTAATTTAGAGTGATAGTTCTCTATTATACAGTTGTGTTTATTCGGGTAAGAAAAAAGTTTCATTATTTGTTTTTTTCAAAGTTACAGCGCTGCAACTTCTGTACGTTTCTTCATTAAAAAAACAAAAAAACTAATAACGTTTTGTTTTTTTTCTCTTTCTGTTATGTTTTTGGGAGGTCGCAGAGTGTTTTGATCGTGAGGCAAGAAAACACGCGCGCTGCGGTCAACAAACAAACGAAGTGGTGGCCAGTCCCGCGTAGTTGCGTCTTGACAGAATGTCTTCAGCCATGGCAGCGACTTACAGCGTCCGTAGAGTATTTTCTGCTATCATCTCAGTAAAGGCAAAACGAAGATAGCAAATCCAGAGAAATGTTCACCGAGTGCAAGATCTGGATGTCAATCCTCTGAAGAGGTTTTTGCCCGAGGAGACGATAGGAGAAGTGAAGGAAACTGACTGCTCTCTGCCGGCACTGTTTCAGCACTGGAATTAATAGCATCCTGAAATATATTACGGAGCTCACTAGTGACCTTGGGGCTGTAGAACATTTTCGGATGTTCAAGTAGCGCACATTCGGAGCTACTGCAAAAACTACGGATGTGAACAAGAAGAGCAATAAGACATCGACCTTTCGAGGCTCGCTGAAAACTTTGTTACAACGTGCGTCAGAAATGTCCTACACAAAGGAGGATTCATTTCTCCAAAGAAATTTTGATGCCGTTGAGCGAACTAACTCGCTACGTAGTGCCTGCAAAACAGGCACGCCTCAAACTGCCAAGGCAGGTAGCAAATAAAAAAATCGTATGAAAAAAAAATAAAAGAAGGAAACAAGCGGAGATAGACTGAGGGGCCTTGATCACGGATGTTCGTTCTGGAATTCGAATGGCCTATGGCACATCGACGTTCCGGGTGTAGCGAGTAGATAAAAAACTTTCGCCAGGCCCAGCTGCGCGCGCCTTCCCACCAGGAACGCAGGCGGCTACCGGTTCGTGCATCGGGAACGCGAACTAATTCGAACTTTCGAAGCAAGGACCTATGAAAGTACGAACAGCATACTCGTCGCGGGACGGACTCTCGCAATAGAACACGCAAGCAGCTGCTGCTTCGAGCTGCTGGCACCGCTGGCACACGTGTTGCCACACTGCCACTTTGGTTTTTCCCTCGTCGAGCGGCGAAAATTCCCTTTTTTTCCCCACAACACCATTTTAGATACAGAAGTCGTTTTTAAGATACGCATGACGCCAAGTATATTTAAGTGCAGCAACACCTCCCGTATGTTCTAAACTAAAATCGCCTGCTCGTTTTCGTGTTGTGAAAGGGACCGCACCCACTGTGCAATCCATGATCTATCGCACTGACAGGACGTGTGTGCGTAGCTAGCGGTGAGGAAAGCGCACGAACCGGCAGTACTGTACCGGCAGGCTTGCAGCACACAGATGATGTAAGTCGTGATGAATTAGATTGGCTCTTCAAAACAGAAAACTGTCTGAGTAGCTAGTGCCACTTCCTTTCTCTTGTTCGATGTAGATAAGAAAATTACAAAATTTTGGTTCAGTTTTGTGTTAAAAAATATTTCCCACGTTTTCTATGTGTTTAAATTCTGGTTTCCCTTTTTCCCTAGCTGTCATGCTTTTTCCCACAATATGGGAAATTTCCCACGATTCGGCAACACTGACATGATGTATTTGTAGTGGCAGAAAACACGTTTCGACATGCTCGCAGATAAGAAAAAAAAACATAATAAAGGTATTTCATATAATACAAGAAAGGAATAGATCATCTCGTGTGAAAAATGCCAGCGTAGAAAACGCTTTGCAGCGCTGTAACTTTGATAGAAACAAAACGATGCAACATGTTCTCAGTACCAGCATATATGGGAAAAAATCACAATAAATTTTAAAAAATAATTATTATTTTGCATTTTTTTAACTTCGCACTTTAGGGCAAATGTAAAGCGCCATAGATGTTTCATTTTTTTGTGATAAGGCCATGATTTAAATAACATTTGAAAGAAATTTTTAGTAAGCATATATAAATAGAATTTAATGTTCTAGCTATTCAATTTCTTCAGATAATGAGCTCAAAAATCTAGTGACACAACGTTAAAGGAAAAAGGAGCGAGGTTTGCGCATTTCTGACGCGAGACACCTAGCCTCCATAATGCTGTAAATATTTACATCAATTGTTCTCGTGACCTATCGTAAGTACAAAAATATTTCAGATTTCTGATATTTGTATTTTGCTCACTAGGTGTCACCGAACACGACAAAAATGAAAACTTTAAAAATCAGATATGTCGCTCTAGCGCACTTATTTTGTGTTTTCTTCAAATATAATTTTTTTAGCAGAATCTTTTTTTGTTTTGTTTTATTACGTACCATACACAAGTTGAGAAGTGACATATAAAAAAATAAATAAAAATAAAATAAAAAATACGTTCGGACAGTGGCGTATCAACTTGTTTTTTGAGGGAAGGGGGGGGGGAAGCAAACCCCCTCCCCCCCCCCCCCCCTCGGGGCCGGGGGGCGGTGCTCTTGGTATCCTTTGGGCGCCACCGGCCAGTGTTTGCCCAGCCCTGTGGCGGCTGTTTCGGGGAGAGGGGGGGGGGGGGCAAAATTCATGCTTTGCTACACCACTCTGAAAACGGGGAGGGGAGGGGGGGGCAAGCGCCCCCGCTCGGCCCCGGTTGGTACGCCCATGCGTTCAGACTCGAGCGCATGATCTTACCTGAACAGAGCCCACAGCGTATATTCTGATCTGTTGTTCACTTCCGCACTTTTCCACATTAACTCCCTTTTTTCCCCTTATTCGGTCCATCTTGTTATTGGAAATGTTCTGGTGTAGAACGTTTGACGGTCAACTGTGTGTGTGTGTGTATGCACACGTGTGTGTGTGTGTTCTACTTTTATTTGTCTTAATTTTGTGCGAAAAATCCTCTGCTTGTTCCGCTGCAGGGTGCAGTAGTGTTAAATAAAATAAAGTAGATTGCACCGATTAGCGAGACGCTCCGGGGTTCTTTAAGTGTACGCGTTCCGTGGCAGCAAGTCTACGTTTCCAATCGTTCCTTCCGGGAGGCAGGGGAGTATTGATAATTACCTTCTTTCTAGAGGTGCTCATACTGCTCAAAGAATGCGTAACTCATACAAGACCTGTTCACACACCTGCGTTTGCTTACGGCCAAGTTCTGGCGATCGACGAGAGAATTATGCAGTCACGCTGGAGACCATCTATGAGGTCACCCTGGAACTGCATTAAACTAAAACATAAATTTCGCACTCTAAAAAAAGGGGAGTGTAACCATTACACCCCTTGTCACATTATATAGAGACACCCCAAAACTTCGGATCGACGTACGGCGCACTGACGTCAAACTGACGCCTCCAACTTTTGCGAGAGGCTTGACGAGGTATAAAAAACTATAGAAAAAATAACAGAAAAAAGAAACACTGAGGTTTTGCAGTATAAGGGCCCAGAAAATCCCGATTAATTTTTTTGCAGTCAGTCGCACGTACATTAGCTATTTTAATAAGTTGTACAACTCGGTTATCAAGCCGCTCGTGAAAGGGTGTAAGAATATACCTTTCTTTTTCTGTGCGTGTAGTTGCGAGATCAAAATGTACATACTATACATCGCCAGCTTTCTGGGACATTCGTGGGATAAGAAGGTTCCGAGGTAATATCAAAAATCTATTTGATTTCGCATTTTATGATACCCGGGCAATTAGAGTCCTCGGGGAGCATTACAGTCTTTTGGCAAGAAAAGTAGAAATTGGTAATTTTGTAAGCGTAACCCTATTAATTAAATATATATATATATACCTGTGTAAGGACGCAAATGCATCACCATCGTCATTCACATTGTTCAGCCGCACACCGCCTGCACGGGCGGTGCGTGGCTCATGCTTGGGCTCCTGGGGTGATTGGCGCTCCAGGGCTCAGCCAGTAAAGATCCTATTTTGTATCTCCCGCTTTGTCTCCCTTATACATGGTGGAGGTGATCAACGGTCTTCCCATACCTCTCCCACTTTGAGAGCAAGCCTGGAGCTCCGCAACCGCAACATCCCCGTAAGCGCCGCCCATTCCGATTCCGCGACCAGCTCAACAATGCTGACCACTGCAACACAAACCTCCGGCACTCAACCGGCTTGGACAGTAACGTCCCGGCAACGCGATCCTGGCATCTTCACTGGCGTCGGCGACGACGACGTAAGTGACTGGATTGACTCCTTCGAACGAGCCAGTCGTCACAATCGCTGGGACGACCACCACAAGTTATCCAACGTCATTTTTTATTTGACGAGCGTCGCCCAGACCTGGTTCATCAACCATGAACTCGAAATGGACACCTGGACAACGTTCAAAGCACGCATGCTTGATGTCTTCGGGAAGCCCACAACCCGTAAGCATGTCGCTGAGCGCAAACTCGCCCTGCGAGTTCAACAAAAAGGGGAGACATGCACTTCCTACATCGAGGATGTTCTCGCTCTCATCAACCTAGCCAACAAGGACATGCCTGAATCAGAAAAGCTGCAGCACCTTCTCAAAGGTATCGACGAAGAGGCATTTCGAGTGCTGCTAGTCATCAAACCTAACACCGTGGCGCAATTCTCGGCAGAGTGCCTCCGATTGCAAGAAGCGACGACTCGTCGCATTTCATCGTCTTCTCTAGACCCCAACAACAACAGCACTCCCACCATCGCCGCACTAACACCGAACACTGGCGAGAGTCTCCGAAACCTCATCCGTGAGATTGTACGCGAAGAAATCGCATCACTCACAGCTGCCACAAAGACCGGATGCAATACGCCTTCCTCTCTCACAGAAATTATCAAGGCGGAAGTCGTGGCAGCAATGCAGCCTCTGCCGCCCCCTACCCCAACCTACGCGGAGATTGCCGCTCGTCCGCCAATACATCCATCTTGGCAGAACCAGGGCCAACCCACATTTGTTGCAAGTCCCCCGCCCGTCATACCTCAATACCGACATCCTGCTACGGCACCTTTCATAAACACGCGCCCAGTGTGCTATTACTGCGGCATCCCCGGACACGTCCAGCGGAACTGTCGTCGGCGCCGTCAGGAACAGGTACCTAGCGATTACTACAACTCATCGCAGTGGGCTCCCCGCCGCTCCCTTCACCCCCGTTCAGAGCTTCGCTCAAACTCCCCCGAGCCACAGGGACGCCCGCAGCGTCACACCTCGCCGTCGAATCACCTAAATCATCACAGATCACCATCCCCGCGCGGTCGATCACCCTCTCCTATGATCTCTTCTAGCAACGGAGATGCGCGACGCACTGGGGAAACTGGTAAGCGCAGTTCCCGGAGGCACAACTGCGACTGCTCCCATAAGTTTAAGTCCTCCTACGCCACCACAGAATGTCATAGAAATTGAAGTAGAAGGTCTTCCCTTACGGGCGTTAGTGGACACGGGAGCTGCTGTTTCGGTTATCGGGCAAAGTATTTGCCGCAGGTTAAAAAAAGTTACCACACCCTACATTGGCTCACACTTAAAAAGTGCATCAGGCAGAACAATCGCTCCTTCTGCCATGTGCACAGCTCGCATAAATATTCAGGGCAAGCACCATCACGTTGAATTTATTGTTTTGCCCACATGCAGCCATGATGTCATCCTAGGCTGGGACTTCCTTGCTGCAAGCAGTGCATTTATAGACTGTGGTGCACCGGAGTTGACCTTAGACATTGACAGTATCCTGGAACCACACGTCGATTACTCAAGTCAACGCTGCACGACCACAAGAGACACCCTGGTACCAGCACGCAGGTCCGTGAGTCTCTCTGTTATATCTGCCCACGCCTACACTGGCGACGCTCTTGTAGAATCTATGCCCGATGTCATCTGGAAAAAAGGTGTTGTGGTACCTTCTTGCCTCGCAACTTTTGGCCCCTTTACCACCAACGTGTTAGTGGTTAACGTTACCGATTTAGACGTTGTCATTCCGAAGGCCATGGTAGTTGCTATCGCCACTCCTTCGACCGTCATCAGCCCATTACCCATTTCTACACTCGACCACACTTCTGAAAATCGAACGAGCACCGACGAGATTGACTTGCGAAGTACTATCAATCCTTCTCTTTCTGATGACCAGAAAAGACGTCTTCTTCTTCTTCTCAAGTCATTTCAGCACTCATTCGACTCGCACACAGACATTCTCGGTAGAGCCCACTCCGTCTCTCACACAATAGATACCGGAAACGCCAATCCTGTGCGGCATCGACCGTATCGTATTTCTCCTGTTGAACGGCGCAAGATAGAAAATGAGGTATCAGAAATGCTGAAAAGAAACGTCATACGCCCCTCGAACAGTTCCTGGTCTTCTCCAGTCGTATTGGTTCGAAAGAAGGATGGCTCCGTACGTTTCTGTGTAGATTACCGTAAACTCAATAACATCACACAAAAAGACAGCTATCCAATGCCTCGAATTGATGACGCATTGGATACTCTACAGGGAGCAAAATATTATACTTCGCTGGACTTGAGATCAGGCTATTGGCAGATCCCAATGTCCGAATCTGACAAAGCCAAAACCGCTTTTGTGACACCTGATGGTCTCTTTGAATTCAACGTGATGCCCTTTGGCCTCTGTAATGCGCCCGCGACGTTTGAAAGAATGATTGACTCCATTCTGCGCGGCTTAAAATGGCGTACGTGCCTCTGCTATCTTGATGACGTAATTGTCTTTTCTTCCACTTTCGACGAACACCTCGACCGATTGTCAGAAGTTCTGTCTTGCATCTCTGGTGCGGGCTTACAGTTGAATACAAAGAAATGTCATTTTGCGGCTACCCAAATCAAAGTTCTCGGGCATCTGGTCTCACGTGATGGCATCCGTCCTGACCCTGAAAAAGTTCGAGCTGTCTACTCATTTCCTCACCCAGCAACTTCAAAGCAGCTTAAAAGTTTTTTGGGCTTATGCTCTTATTTTCGCCGATTTATTCGTGGGTTCGCAAACATCGCATCTCCCTTAACTCATCTCCTCTCCACAAACGTCCCGTATAAATGGACGCCGGACTGCCAATTTTCTTTTGACACCCTTCGAAAAGTATTGAGTTCAGGACCAATACTTCAGCATTTTGACGAAACTGCATCAACTGAACTACACACGGATGCCAGTGGAACTGGCCTCGGCGCCGTACTGTTACAAAAACACCCTTCCAGCCGCGAACCTCACGTGATTGCTTATGCGAGTCGCACCCTAACTAGACCTGAAAAAAATTACACCGTAACAGAACAAGAGTGCTTGGCAGTTGTATGGGCTATCGGTCGATTCCGGCCTTACTTGTTCGGTCGCCCTTTCACGGTCGTCACCGACCACAACGCCTTATGTTGGCTAGGCTCAATGAAAAACTTGTCGGGCCGCCTGGGCAGGTGGATACTCCGCCTCCAGGAATATAATTTCACCGTTCTTCACAAAAGTGGAAGGAAGCATTTAGATGCCGACGGACTCTCTCGTTGCCCTCTTCCGCCGAACTTCGTCACAGACGTCATCGACGACGATCCTCCTACAGTTAGTTCCCTCACTCCAACGACTCTGGTCTCCTCCCAAGCACAAGATCCTTGGTGTGCTAGAATAATTCACCACCTCGCTAGCCCTCTCCAAGACCCCAAGTTTCACCGAAAAATACGCAACTTTACCCGACTCAACGGCATCCTTTACAAGCACAGCTATATCCCTGAAGGCGAGCGACTTCTACTTGTCATCCCGAAACCACTACGACGTACCGTTCTTGCTGCATTCCACGATGACCCCACAGCCGGGCACCTTGGCACTTACAAAACCTACGCTCGTCTTCGGTCCCGGTATTTCTGGCCCGGCATGTATCGCGCCGTCGAGAAATATGTGCAATCGTGCGTTCCTTGCCAGACCCGCAAAACTTCTCCCCATGCATCAGACGGACAGTTAATGCCATTGCCTTGCCCCGAGAGACCCTTCGACCGCGTGGGAATCGATCTTTACGGACCCCTACCGATGTCCTCGGCTGGCCACCGCTGGATAGTTGTCGCCATAGACCACCTTACCCGCTATGCCGAGACGGCTCCTCTTATCTCCGCAACCGCTCAGGAAATAGCACAGTTCTTCCTATCCAGCATAGTCCTACGCCATGGCGCCCCGCGGTTTCTTCTTAGCGACCGTGGCACCGCGTTTCTTTCCGCCCTCGTGCAAGAAGTTCTGGCTGCCTCCCGAGTTATTCACCAACTCACATCCGCCTACCACCCGCAAACCAATGGTCTCACTGAACGTTTTAATCGCACTCTATCGCAAATGGTTAGCATGTACATATCCAACGACCACAGGAATTGGCACTCCATTCTTCCCTTCATTACCTTTGCTTACAACACCTCTGTTCAGTCAACCACGCGCTTTTCTCCTTTCTTTCTTGTCTATGGTCGGGACGTCTCATACACCATCGATACACTGTTCCCTTACACTGACATCACCCCTCAACACCCATTCCTAGCCCAAACCCTCTGTCGGGCCGAAGAATGCCGTCAACTTGCCCGCCTTCGTACCGACGAAGATAGACAACAGCAGAAACAGCGCTATGACGAACAACACTCTCCCGTCACCTACCATCCAGGCGATCTCGTCTTGGTCTGGACACCTCTGCGGACACCTGGCCTCTCCGAAAAACTCCTTCACAAATATCTCGGACCCTACACTGTACTGCAACAGACATCTCCAGTGAACTACAACGTGTCACCGCTGAAGTCGTCTACCGATCGGCGCAAACGCGCTCTTCAAAACGTTCATGTGAGCCGAATGAAGCCCTTCGCCCAGCGCTCAGACCAGGACGCCAATTAACCACAATCACCACGACGGCCAGGAGGCCCCCTTCCTCCACGGGGGAGAAACTGTAAGGACGCAAATGCATCACCATCGTCATTCACATTGTTCAGCCGCACACCGCCTGCACGGGCGGTGCGTGGCTCATGCTTGGGCTCCTGGGGTGATTGGCGCTCCAGGGCTCAGCCAGTAAAGATCCTATTTTGTATCTCCCGCTTTGTCTCCCTTATAATATATATATATATATATATATATATATATATATATATATATATATATATATATATATATATATATATATATATATATATTATATATATATATATATATATATATATATATATATATATATGCTCCCGTATAACCGCGAGGTATCATGTACGCTCGATACTATCTTGCCTTTATCGGCCGGATATCACCGAGCACATGACCTTTAATGAAGCAATCAGCCGAGCTGAAGAATGTCGTCAGCTAGCCCGTTGTCGCACATCTGAGCACCAGAATGTCGAAAAGAGTCGTTACGACGCCCGTCACCCGCTCTGTCACCATACCACGATGGTGATTTGGTGTGGATCTGGATGCCCATCAAGAAGCCTGGACTATCTTCAAAGCTTCTTCGGAGATATCAGGGCCCATACAAAGTGCTGACAGCTACCTCGCCGGTCAATTTCATCCGCGTCCGAGACCCCGTTCCCACTCCCCACCGATCGCCGCCGTCACCATCAAGAGACCGTTCATGTGTCACGAATGAAACCGTATGTACCGCCCGACCCGACCGCCCCCTCTACAACTACTGCTGGGCGAGGATGGCAGCCGCCCCCTAAGCGTGGGGCAAATGTAGTGAAAAGACGACAAGCCTGGAGACCAGAAAGAAGAACGACGATCGCGCGTCTATTATAAATCTGACCCGTATCAGAGCCTTCAGCACCACACCGTTTTTCTTGTCTTGCTATTCTTCTTCGCTTCACTATATATATATATATATATAGAGAGAGAGAGAGAGAGAGAGAGAGAGAGAGAGCCGTGGAATAAAAACTATACGCGTCCATGTAAACGTAACCCATGACTAAAAAAAATTGTAGAGTTGTGGAATAAAAACCATATGCGTCCAAAAGTTTAATTACTGCTTATTGATATTTCACGACTGCCTTCTAAAATATTCACAGGGAACATTGCGATGTTTGTTGCTATTCAGTTGAAATCCTCATTTCAGTGCAGGCGTCGAGGCGTTTTTGTCCAAGAAAGTTGGGGATGCTATAAAAAATGGTCGTTGTGAAAAGTAAAAAAAATATATATAATAATGCGCAAAAAAAAAAAGGAAATATACGAAAATTTTAAGTGTTCCACGGCTGCCCGATAGATGGCTACAGTGTGTTCTCCCGTCGTAAAAGATCCCAAGTTTCAATAGACTCGCGTAAGCAGTCGCAATTAGTCTTTCGCTGCCTTCGTATACCTTTTAAAGGGATACTTCAACGAAATTTAAAATATTCCCGTCGTGTTCAAAAATAGGTTGAATATGATCCACAATATCCGCAAATGACAATCGCACGTTTGTATTTTGAGCCTGGTGGCTGTATTTTTCGTTATAAATGGCCCACTCTGGCAAGCGCTCGGAGAACAGCTAGCGGAGACCACGTGACATCCGACGCAATCGTGACGTAGTTCGTCTCGGGACGAGCAAAGCTACGGCGAGGCTGACGTCGAGAGGATGTCCAAGTCGTTCCAGCCACCGAAGCGGCTGCTTTTGTACGAATTTTGAGTGCCGGATTAATCTTCTATAATCTTGTAGGGGGACAATGGCGACTTCTGGGACACACAAAAGGGATTCTCGGGAAGAGGGGAGTTCCTCCTTCCCCTCTTCCCTCGTCGTGGCCGGAGGCGAGACACTCACCGTCACTAGCTGTCAAGGTTCCTAGACGGGCATTACAAACGAGGCGTTAGCGACATCCACCAGGTGCTCTTTGCTAATCGTTTAATTTGTTGTAAAATTCCTTTTCGTGTCTTTTTCAACAAGAGATTGGTGTGTCTGATGTGATACTGCTCCTTTGAACACATATAGACCAAAAAATGAGCGCCGAAATTTCGTTGTAGTATAAAAGATTGTCTTCCTCGCTGAAAACTAGGATAGTATAGTATAGATAGTACAGTATAGATTCATCCTTGAGTTAAGAATGGCCCCATAAGATGACGCAGCAGGTTAGTCTGTAAAATTCCGAATTACTTGCAGAAGTATAGGGAGAACTCCCGGTGTACTCTTTTAAAACACAGAACGTTATTAGAGCGAATTTCCATCCTTCCCGAAAAGACATGGATGGATGTCAGCATGAAAGGTTCTGCTCAACAATGCCAACTAATGCGCACAAAACTGATTCTCAGGCCACAGCCACAGCCGCAGCCACGGCCCCGTAGAAAGTCTTCAAGAAAACACACCTACCTCAAAATGAACTACTTCAAAGGTAAAGAGGAATTGATCATCTTTGATTATAAAATCAACGAATAAAGTTGTCTTTTAAACGACTTTATTTTTTCTTTATTTGTTTTTCAGCTATCCCAGCCACGCAGGGTGAAAAGAAAGCACTACTTCACGAGGTGGGTGAGCTTTCCAGAAAGAGTGACCGACAAATCCTTCATTGGATATATGCGTACTATTGAATAGCTGCCACTTATTTATTTATTTATTTATTTAAAAGTTCCCTCAGGGCCCGAAGGCATTACAGAGGGGAGCGGGTTACATCAGTGGAATTCAACAACATACAATAAATAACAACCTATGAATGCAAAACAATATGTACATATTAGTGAAACGCTGAAATGTGAACATTGTTAAGGCAATTCTTGAAAGCAACGCTGTCAGATATTGATACCACAGACGCTGGAAGGTGGTTCCACAACACTGTGGTTCGGGGTATGAATGAATTGTGAAAAGTTTCTCGAGTTTGACATCACTATAATGACTAGCTCCATATCTGGTCCTGTGTCATCGGATCTAAAGAAGGCAAAGCGTGAATACTACAATAATATGTTCAATGAGACTTCAAAGAAATGTCCAGATATCGTTTGGGAATCAATAAACGAAACGTTTCAGCGTGGTATATCACACGGCTCCATAGGAAAACTTAGCATAGATAGAAAATCGGTATCTGGAGCGTCGCTTTTAATTCCAACTGTGTTCATTGGGCGTCAACCAATTATTGCGATGTAACCGTGGACGACATTTCACAGAGTCAATAAATATTTTTTTATTATTATTTATCCTACTACCTATCACGAATTGCTTCAAACATTAATTAATTAAAAAGGAAAGCAAAACAT
This sequence comes from Ixodes ricinus, assembly GCA_037355805.1. Classification (NCBI taxonomy): domain Eukaryota; kingdom Metazoa; phylum Arthropoda; class Arachnida; order Ixodida; family Ixodidae; genus Ixodes; species Ixodes ricinus. Next base: position 161,641 of record JAZHYW010025647.1, on the reverse strand, counting down.
GTGACATTGATGCCATCCATATTAAACCCATTAAATATATTCTTGACATAACTGTTGCAACTTGTATAAGGGCGGTGATAGAAATTATCCAATTAAAGACCGATATCTGTTCTGCCTATTTTTTTTCTAAAGGGTTTGAAAAAAACAATTATATTTTTTGTCACTGTATTTTCCTATAGTCTGTTTGGTTTTAGAAAGGGAAGATCTACAGAATCTGAACACCTCTTACAAAAGAAGATTGTTCTACATAACATTGAAAGCTACACTTTTTGACGTTAGAAATTTTTATAGATTTCAGATAAGCTTTTGATTGCATTAATCACAAAACACTCATTGACAGAAACCAGCACGGCATTCGCGGTTCATCCTTTCGCTTTTGTTTTCGTACTTAGAAGGGCGGGCCTATATAGTGTGTATACATCGATGATATTTATCCTCTCTTATGCCTTTATCAGATATGGTGTTTCCCAGGGTAGCATATTGTGGGGCCCTTACTCTTTAATATTTATATAAATTATATTACCCATATTGACGATGAACTTCATTTTCTAATGTAAGCTCATAACACCAGTCTGTTCCGCTCCTAACTTGCAACGTGGTAGAAATCAAATGAACTTTGGAATAATAAAACAAAAAAAGCAATTTTATTGCTTTTTTTGTTTTATTTTTAAAAATCTCTCTAATTTAATTACATGCAGGCATAGCCTCCGTAATATTCTCACAAAGCCTGGCAGTTCGACGACAGAGCCATAGAGTGCCCGGTCGCTGATTTGGAGCGCGAGGATTCGGTAGCACAGAGCATTTCTCGGGGAGCCTGTAGTCAGCGTACAGCTTTTGCAGCGGCGAGGACCCGAAACATGGTTTTCAAACCCGACGACAAAATAAAGAGGTAGCGCGAGGAACGCGAGCAAGAGCGGACATTCCATCGCTCGGGAGAAGGGTATTTCGGCGTCTCGCCGCAGCGGGGCGTCCGTTACATGCCTCACCTCTCATCCGTTGTGCCGCTCTACCTTTCCACTTTCGGCGGCCGCGTCTTGTGGCGATCTGCCAGGCTTTGGCAGTATTGGCGACTTCAGCGAAATCGACGCCGCGTAGCGGCAACGCCGAGAAGCTCAGAGAGGAGGTCGTTTCGACTCTGTCGTCTGCTATCGCTGCTTGACAAACATCGTTTTCAGTAATTATTTTTATGCTTCCGCCGTGTCATTCCTACGCACTGACTAGAAGAAGGTTACTATCGTTGAAGAATCGCTTTGCTTTCATATCTAGCTCCGATTTTACGCTGCAGTGCAAAATATTTATGGTGGTCCGCGTGCTGAACGACGAAAACGACCTCCTTTCGTCCGCAATTTTGCCTGACCAGCGCGCCCCCTATAGTTTGCTGGAGTCGCGAATAGAGGAGGCTATGATGCAGGTTGAACTGGTGAAAAACCATAAAATATTAGGCGTTGTTATATTTTCAGAAAATTTGTCTTGAGATCGCCATGTCAATCATATTCATGCTAGATTTCTATCTTGCTAGATTTCGTGCCATTCTACTTAAAGATATTAAATTACAAATATATCATGAATTATTTAAATCTCAAATAAGTGATTGTCAGATTGTCTGGGGTACGACGAGGAAACGAAATCTTAACAAAAATCTACTTAAAAAGGTTTTACGCTTTAACGAGAATGCCCATTACTTATTCCACGCAGAATCATTCTTTTCCAGAACAAAATTATCAACATATATCGATCGTATAAATATGCCTCCCGACTCGATCATTTTGCTTTTTCATCTCCCGAAGTGATTACCTCTATGAAGCATACATCAAATTTAACCCATGAATAACTACCATCCAGTCCCGCGCTGCTCAGCTACATAATATAAATTACAGTTATTATTGCATTGTCATGTATAGTTGAGATCGTAAATCGCTCTACCTACTTCTTGTATAATAGGTATTACTTATGTAAACCGTTGAGCGAATGATTGTTTTTCAGTATACAGTATATGTTACGTCGATTGTTTTCTGCATCGTCATTGCCCTCTCCCAAGCACACGGGGCCCGGACCCTGTGAATCGAACAATGACCGGCTTTTTTGTCCGTGGCTCCGGCATGCGTATTTTCAGATGCAATAAAATTATTTGATTTGGTACCACCTCTATCCTGTAATCGGATTTTGGTGTTTCTGTATTTTAATGTCTCGATTTCTCGAGTTAGACATTACTATAGTGACTAGCTCCATGTGTTGTCTTGTGTCATCCCAACTGTGATCGGATATTAATGCTTTTTAATGCGAAAGCATTAACTGCTCATGGAGCGAGCTGACGTCATCAGTTTGAAGCGCGAAAACGGCTCCTGGTTTCCGCGATCCCAATAGGAGCGATCCGCCTTCGGTTCCATTGGCTGGCGCTCGTCGACGGGGCTCCCATTGGCCGCTGCGCCATGGCCTCCGAGATCCCGAAGCGCGCGCGCAGTAGTACGCAGCAGACGACGAAGCGAGCGGACGAGCAGACGACAAAGGGAGCGGACGAGCGGCTTGCATGCTTTCGCATTCACAACTTAATTTCAGTACTCTTAACGAGGTAATACGAATTAATAAATAGTTGCCTCAATCCCTAAGGACGCAGTGGCCTTGCTCATATATCATTCAACAGAAGTTGGCTGCAGACACGATGATAGAATTATCTGTGGACACACCACAACATATGCTCGAAGCATGTTTGCTTGATACAAAATGTGTATGTTTTGGACACGTCTGAAGGCAGTTTTTGTACGACTAATGTGTCAGGACCGTCGTACAAGGGAGAAATATGCCACAGACAGCTCCCAGAACTGTCTATTGTACGATGTTTTAGCACCGTACGTCCGCGGTTTAAGGTGGTACATTTAGAGGTTTTGCTGGCATCGATGCGACCGAGTAGAGCATTCACCAAGGCCGTTAGAACACCATATAGCGGATCGTGCTATACTAGAAACAAAATATTACGAACGCATTTGTTTTTGTAAATAAATAAAAAAAATTGTATAATTATGAATACTTTAATTTAGCTTTCACCTTCTGCGCTTTAATTTTTAATTCAATATTTCGTATTTTTCAATTTTATTCGAAATCATTCGCATGACATGACGAGTTTTTAAAGTACTGAAGCTTACGCCTGCTTATGTCGAGAGCCACCGGAGAATCCGTGTTTCGTGGGAAGCGTGGCAACCAGTTGAAGGAGAGCCTTGCACGCGATATTCGAGGCACGAATTTTTCGGTGACTTATAACGTAACGTAAGAAAACGCAAACAAACGCCCCTGTGTGAATGGGTCTTTTTTACTCCTAAGCTTCGCGTTATCTTCACGACCTGTTTTTCTTTGCTTTTTTTAAATTAATTTTTATCTTTTTCTTAGGTGAAGCAACCCCCGAGCTACCTCGAGGCGACCCGAGTGCCCCAAATCATCATAACGGACTACTCCACAATCCCGAAGTCCACCACAACGTATACGAGCGCATGAGCTGGCACATGGCTTGAATCTCAAGCAGGCTCCAGCAACCATGCTCCAGTGCTTCATACCATTGTAAACTGTAGATAAACAAAAATGTATGTTTTGTGCCGTACTTTATCATCTCGACAGTTGAGTCTGACTCGCGCCCACTATACTCCACTTCACCCTATGATGTACCGCAGAAAAGGCTACAAGCGCGAGCTCTTTGCTCCAAAGGCACATTTCGGCTGCACAAGCACGTGCATTAAGCGCAGCTGCCAACGCTATGAGCTCGCGCTTCTAGCCTTCTCCGCGGTACAACATAAGAAGGGTTCGGATTTTTCGGTTTTTATTTTTTCGAAATTCGGCGTACTTTTTTCGGTGTTTATATTAAAATGTAATTTTCGGTTTTTATCGGTGTATATTTATGCCCACAAAAGTTTATCGGCTTTTTTCGGTGAATATAAAATAAACACCAACGGACACCGGATCAGATTATCCTTGTAGCTCTGATATTTGTGATTACTCAAAGAATAACGGCACAGATACACTGAAGTACAAAAAAGTCAGATATGGAACTTCACCTTCTGTATATCAGGATTACGTGATCTTATTATAGTACACACACACATGTACTTTCCCAGGTTCTCCTCGTTGGTCCGCACTTTTTCTTTCCTGTTAATATGAGACTAAGCTTCGAGGATGTCCTCTCAGCGCTAACACTGGACACTGGCAGGCTGTGAAGGTGAAGCGCTGCATGAGCCAAAATCAGCCAATCAACCAATTGTGACCGCCAAAAGAGACACGGTGCGACGTTTTGAAGCACAACACAACATGCAGAGCTTGCATCAAGTCAGTCTTCCGAGTTTGAAAACACGCTCGTACATGGCGAAGTCATGGGGCATTTCGGACTTCGCGTTTCGATCGATGACGCGCACATTAAATCAACGAAGTGTCCGACGTAACCCAAGTTACGTCCAAATCTCCGCCTTCCCTAGGTTCACGGGGGAGAGAGAGGAGGGCGGGGGGGGGGAGGGTTAGGTATACGCGTTTCCAGTGCTTCGTCCGGACGTAACGCTAGCCACAGCGTTAAATCAAAACGTCGTGATGGCACCCGTGTATCCCATACATTCGGACACGTTTCGATAGACACCGTCGTTCCGATTTTTCGCCACGGCTCTTGCGGTATGACTAGAAGGTCAAAGTGACCTTTTCGGGTTAAAACTGAATTTTATAAAATGAATTCGACGTACTTTTACCTGTTTTTATCGGTTTTAATCGAAAATGTTGAACGTAAAAACTGACCTTTTTCGGTTAAAACCGAGTTTCCGAAAAATGAATTCGGCGTAATTTTATCGGTTTTTATCGGTTTAAACCGAAAAATCCGAACCCTAAACATAAGGTGAAATGGAGTATAAGCTCAGTGTCACGGAAGCTCGTCTGCTTACGCACAAGCCACTGAGACATCTCTGCTGCCACCAGTTCAAGCAGATAGCAGCTGGCACATTCGAGACAGAAATGTAACGTAAGAGAACAGTGCCCCTTTACGCTCACACCTTAAACGTTTCTTTTATAAACTATGAAACAAACAAAAGAATTGCGTTAAGAAGCACTGGAATGGCTTTTTCCACACTGGTGTCGCTATAAGTAGACACTATAAGCCTATAAGTAGGGAATTTAAGTAGATCGTTCCGATAGCTTCGATAACAGGGAGTTTTCGTAAACCGCGTTTCCCCCTCCGCTAAGCCCTCCGCAACGAAGAAGCCGCTACTGCGCTTGCGCGCCGATGGGCCTGACTGTGGAGTTCCGGGTAGGTGTACTCGTAGCGGGTTGCGGAGAGCGTTGCGAGATGGCGAAAACGATCTACGAAAACTCCCTAACGAGTCCGGCAGACCCGCAGGCGCCTTTGCATGTGTATCAGACACGGTGTCAGAACATGTCGGGTATAGTTATCGGAGGTATGGCAACGATCCACTAAAACTTGGAGGGAGGGGGTGGGGGGACTAATAACTAAGCTACGCCTATTTATTGACCTTATTCCACAAAACAAGCACTATCCAAGTTATTAATGTGAAAACATTACCTGCCCCATGGAGCGAGCTAACGTCATCAGTTTGAAGCGCGAATACGGCACCTAGTTTTGATAAATTCCGCCTTCGGTTCCATTGGCTGGCGCGCGTCGACGGGGCTCCCATTGGCCGCTGCGCTCGTCAGTTTCCACGACCGCTCACCCCATGGCGCTGCGTGTCCATCAGCGATAAGGCCCCTGATCAGCGAAGCGTCCAAGGTCAGAGTGCCCAGGGGACACGGTGTAAGATACACTCTTTAGGTGAGGACACGGCGGGGCTGAACGCGCGGCGCGAGGAATCAGATAGTGTTCGTTCGACGGGCATCCGAAAGGCTGCATTATTCCGCGGCCACCGTGCCCGCGGCTGACAGTGTCGCCGGCGGCCAAACGGCGAAACTGTGTGAGAGCGAAAAAAATTATCTCGTTGCCATGACACCCCGGTACACCGTGGTCTTTCTGCACGAGCGACAACCTCGCTGGAGCTCTGCGCGTGTGGAGCATGAGGCGGCACGAGCCGTCTGTGCCGTGCCCACGGGTCGACGAGTCATCTGCCGGCGCCGCTTGAAACCATGGTGAGAGAGAGAAAAGAGAGAGTGAAAAGCGAACTTTATCTGCACTGCGCGAGGAGCGCGCTGTCCTCATCCTCACCTGAAGAGTATTATCTTACACTGTGCCCAGGGGAGCACGCGCGCTCACCGGCGACGAAAAGTACGCAGCAGACGAAAAAGGGAGCGGACGAGCGGCCTGCATGCTTTCGCATTCACAACACATAAGTGCTTAGGTGTACGTCAAGCTTTTAAGTGGATATATATATATATATATATATATATATATATATATATATATATATATATATATATATATATATATATATATATATGTAAAAGGCGTGGCCAACCAAGCAAGATGAAACCAGCAGAAAATGAAGAAACCGGAAGACATTCCTATTTGTCAGACATCTTTTAAATTTTAGTTTCTAGTAGTTTGAGTATGCGCGCCGAAACAACGCGACATTTCAATTTAAACTTTTGTTTGGTACCGTTCGCTGTCAACATTGATATGAAAAGAGTGCAGCACCAGGAATGAATCGGCAAGCTCGCGACACTGTTTCGGCGGTCGAATCAAAGTGAAAGGCACTTGGAACAATGCATGGGAAAACAACGAAAGGTCATGTTTCCAAATGCGAAGGTTCATTTAACCGCAACTGTTTATAAAAAAGAAAAAAAATTGGGATTATTTGAGTTGGTTCTCTGCGACGTGGCAGGTCACTACTACGGAAAACAAGAGCAAAACGAAATGGGTGAAGTTATGGTGACGAGGGTACCAGTGGTCTGATTACAGCGCCATATGTGCCAAACTCTGTCAAAATGCTCACCCGGCTTCATCCTACATTGCACCAAAATGTAGGGAATTTGCGTCAACATTGCTCCAAAAGTTCACTTCCCTTTTGCCTGAGTCTCACTAGAGCAACAAACAGAAACCGACACCGACAAGCCTAAAACACGTGCACCATGCACGCGAAAGTATATATTGGCAGGCTTGCAGTCACTCGTGCTTACTTCAGGAGTACCAACTGGCCTCAGGGGGGCTATGTTGCACGTTTTGGACTCCCAGGAGACTAGGGAGAGGAAGTGACGTAGGTGTGAATGAACGTATCAGCAACACCACGCATCGCGGAAACTCACCGTTATCAGCAGACTCCACCAATCAACATCCAAAGAGCGTTGTTGACGTCACTTCCTTCTTCCTAGTCTCCTGGGAGTCCAAAAAGCGCAACATAGCCCCCAGGAGGCGCAGCGTGCGTCGACCACTGATCTCAATGGAGCCCATTTTCACCCTTTTTACAGCGGGGCTAGGTTCCCCAGGATCGTGTCCGTGTATGTCGACACAAACCTACCTGGACAGCTACCGCCATCTATAAGCGACGGCGGCAAGCACACAACCAGTATGGTTTCCGCCGTCGCTCGTAGATGGCGGCAACCTCTCCAGCTATAATAGAAGAATGGATAGTTGGGCGCGTTGGTGGGAATTCATCGTAGGAAACAGCGCGAAAAACAGACGACGACGAAGAAGCAGCACACAGTGTATCGAGTACAGCTCCGCTGGTCTGTCCTTCTTCACGAGAGTGGAAAGGCTGAACGATTTTTTTGGTTTCTGGTGCCATAGAGCCCCATGTATTGGAAAACACCGTCAGCCACGATTTTCTCATTGAAATTTTCAGAAAATCGCTTATAACTTTTGATTAAGGGTATCGGATCGGGCTGAAACTTTGGCATCTGGTTGTGACCACTAGCACTACCTTTGGGCGGAGAATGAGCGTTCGGCGATGCCTAGATTATTTTTCAAAAATATATATTAAAAAATTTTTTTTGTGCCACCCTGTATTTGTGAGAAATGTTTTTTTTTTTAACTTGCGGCTATTTATTGCTTTACATAAAGGCAATTCGATATGAACTTCGTTCACCGTATAAAACACCGGGGTCACACAGTTTATACATCATACTACAGACAGTCTGCGAACAGATTCGAACGCGAGTCACCACGAGATCCGTGCGTCGAATGCCGCATGGCAATGAGTTGAAGGATAAAACTTGGCACGCGAAAACTTGCCACATCCTTAAGCATCAAAAAAAAAAAAGATATTGCGAGCGCAATTTAAAGACAAAAAAAATCGCTAACCAGTTTATTATTTTGTCACGGGAACGGATACTGCGGGTCGCGGACGCAGCAGATTCGCGTCTCATTGTGCAACGCGGACAGAAAGTCGTCTGCTTCTTGCGCGCAGAGTTGCAGTGACGTCAGAACAACGCCGAGCTCTTATTGGCTGATTGAAAAAAACTCGAGGTACACCTAAGCATTTCTTATGAGTTGTGAATGCGAAAGCATGCAAGCTAAAGCACTGAATTACTTTCATCCAGTGCTTTAATGCAAGCCGCTCGTCCGCTCCCTTTGTCGTCTGCTGCGTACCAGCGCGCGCGCGCTTCGGGATCTCGGAGGCCATGGCGCAGCGGCCAACGGGAGCCCCGTCGACGCGCGCCAGCCAATGGAACCGAAGGCGCGCGGAAACTATCTGCTGTTTTCGCGCTTCCAACTGATGACGTCAGCTCGCTCCATGAGACAGTTAATGCTTTCGCATTAGAAAATAGTGGGTAGACCTCAAAGCATCTAGCATTGAGATCTACCTATTATTTTTTCAATCAGCCAATAAGAGCTCGGCGTCGTCCTGACGTCACTGCAACTCCTGCGCAAGAAGCAGTACCGGTACCGCAGATCGCGCGGTTCCAGGCGGACATGGCGTGATCAATATCCGGCGGGAGTCGGGGGTGGGCGATGTTTCGGGATTTTAATGTTATACCGAGAGAAAACAAGTGTAAAGGAGGTGACTGCCGACTAAATCCTAAATCGCGTCTCGCGCCGTCAATATTGCTCTAAATTTTTAAATTTTTTTGCGTAAAATAAATTTTTTGACATGCGTGTCCCAACCAGACTGTTAAAAAAAAACATTTTCTTTTTCTTTTAGGGGACCTTTAACATCGCAGCTTATGCATACTTTTGCAATGCACAACAATATCACTTCAGTTCGACAGGAACAAAACATCTGCAGTTTCTTTCGAAACAAAGTTTTGAGAGTAATTTCTCATTCTTCTTTTTTTTTCTTAAATTTTTGTTCACTGGTTGAAACAGAAAAGGGCAAAGGATACTTCACAATAGACATTCAAGCAACATTTAAGGGCTTTTTCTATGTCACTGCAGTTCACTGGAAGTCAACAAAGTCTACTAGGTCTGTTTTTTGAGGTCTGGAGCTAGCTTTTATGTTCCTACCAACCCTTTGCACCCCAGAAAATACTTTCGGAGCGGAGTAATTTAGAAAATAATGAAATCCACTTTCTGAATTTGGGGAAAAGATTGGGTTTAATCCAATCTTCAAGAACATGTTCAGAGTGTGAATATCGGGCTTTACCCCAGCAGACTGCCAGGTGCGGCCCTCAGGACCATCCAAAAGTGGGACATCAGAACGAAAATTGTATCTTGCAAAGAATGTGAACCGTCCGTTGCTTCGCAAAACAACCAGTTGCTATGATGACGTGCTCACAATGAAACCTCAGTGCCAAAAGGTACCTCGGAAGCAGGGTATAACTGAAACACACGATTTATTATGCGACTCCTCGAGGGTGGTTATGGTACACAGGTGTCAGACTGTCTTCATGCGACTGAGTCCTCCGGCAGAGGCTTCTTTTCACTGCGGTGGAATGGCCAGGCTGGTCAGGATTTCCCGTATTGATGGATAGATGCAACATTCTAGGGGTTTGGAAAGAAGAAAGACAAGACCGACATCCAGTTAAGACAACGACAAGCTGCCGACGACGGATGGGTGCGTAGGCTAGTCGGTAAGTCGCATTTAAAAATAATGAATGCACAAAACAAAAATGAAGGCAAAAAGGCTAACAGATTATGGCCTCAGTACTTTTGTGTTGTGTTTATTTCAATGGCTTCAATACAGTCTGTTGCAGGTTAAGGAACGCAGGTCATGCTCTTCCCAAGAAACTCTCTGCTCGCCATGATCAATGGCTTCCTCCTCCAAACATTCGCTCTGCTAATGTGGAAAGAGTGGTGGGCTTTGTGGAAGGAGATTTCGTTTCCCAGTTCTTTTGTGGTGACACGACACAAGAATGCACAGCACCTGACCTGGGCTTTTTTATACCGGATATGCTTAAACACAACCGCAATGTACACAGCGTGTCACTGTCAGCACAAAAACAACATCGGCAATTTTTTATATTCTTGCTCAGGCGAAGTATTCAAAAACAATAAATATTACTGCCTAGGTAACTTGATGCCTAAAACATACACAATCTATGACGCAACTAGTTTTGATGACGGCCTCACAGTTGTAAGAAAAGGATAGGGAAGACGGCAGCCTCTGTATGCTACGTGACGCAGTTCGCTAAAACCTAATACTGGTTCTTTTCTTTTTCTTTTTGCATAATACAACTACAATTATGTGTAAGTGCCAAACACCAAAGCTTACTAACTAGGTTGGTGCCTCGCAAAAGCACCTACCATAACGCTAATAGTTTTGAACACAACCTTCCTGCCACTCAAAAGAAACCATGAAAAAAAAAAAAGAAAAACATTCCTTCTTTGTTTATGCTAACAACACTATATTGTCACACTTTGTATGCACTCAATGCACTACTACACTGGTGCCCATACTTACGAACAGAAAATAGTACAAGCAGATATGGTCACTGACAAGACAAGAAGTGCACGGCGTATCTTTCAGAAGCCCATTTTGGGTACGCTCATTGCCTTCTACCATACTTCTCCACGTGCACGCTCGAAGCTCATGAAACGCCCAAGTGCTGTCCAAGGTACAAAGCACGCACCGGAGGCACAACAACTCAAAGACCTTCCCGCCATTCAAGTCCTGTCGGCGACCATGTCGGCGCCAATTGGACAAGATCACAATGCGCAGCAACGACAAGCAATTGGCGGCAGTTTCTGGATGCAAAGAGAGCACCCACCGTTTGGGGGTGCAAACTCGGCGAAGCGACGGAGCATGGCGTTGATGAGGACGATGGGGGCATTGGGCTGCACGACAGGAGTGTCCAGCCGCTTGTCGGCCACCTGCATCACGTTGGTGCTCATGTCGTACACCACGGGCACGGCAATGTGCGATGGCTCTCCGGGGACCGTCCGGGTCAGCTGCAGCTGCAAACCAGACGAGGATTGGTCGGTTGTTGCGCTGAGACACGGCTCTGCCTAGAGTCGGCCGAGAGCTACGCCCGAAGTAGCCGCCCCATTGTTCTGGGACAAATCCACGTGGCTCAGACTAAAGTCGGCCAAAAGTTACGCTTGAAGTAGCTGCCCCTTTGTGCTGAAATGAGGCCCCTCGACTCAACCCAAAATTGGCCAAGAGCTACGATTGAAGTATTCACCCCTATGTGCTGGAACAAATCTCCACGACTCTACCTAGAGATCAAGAGCTACGATCAAAGTCTCTGCCCCTTTGTGCTGGGACAAATCCCTATCGAATTACCTGCCCCTTTGCTTCGACGTCATGGCCCCCACTGGGACTAATCCCTATGGCTCTACCTAGAGTCAGCAGATAGTTGCACTCAAAGTATTGTCTTTTTGCACTAAAACAAATTGTTACAGCTTTACCCAGAGTCTGCTGAGAGCAACACTCGGGTATCGTTTCAGCTTGTGTTACGTGCAAATCATGTCTGTTGGCACCTACAGGTCACTTGATGTGCTTCAAAAGATCAGAATTGTTTTCTCTTCTGGTTTAGTAACAAGAGATGTCTAAGTTTCTCCATTACATCAGCTAGTTCTGTACGAGTATAAACACTTCCAAGTGTGTTTGATTCTTGCTTTTCTTTTTTATGAGCAATTATAGAGGACTGTGCTAAAACGCCAACAAATGGCACTAGCAAGCACCAATTCTATAGATTTTTCAAGCATAAATATTGCGTTAATTACCTCTCCAAATTTAAAAACGAGCAGCTGAGGAGAGAGTATGAGGACTGCATATTGCTTTACTAATTACAGTTGCCGACCGTTTTTTCGGACTCCGATGATTCGGACTTGTTCGATATTTCGGACCTAAAGGAGGAACCGTGACTTACCCCATAGAAATAGTGCATATTCACGACCAATATTTTGGACAGCTTGAAGTCCGAAAGTTCGATTATTCGGACAAAATCGTCGCAAGCGATAAGTGGAAACACCACCGAGAAGCGGCCATTTTGAATTCTATGTTGGCTGCAAATGGATTGGCTTGGTTTGGCAGCGCTACTTGAGTCCTACTCGCTAGGTGACACTATGCTAGCCCTTTTTTTTTCCATTTAGCTGCACGTCATCATCATCATCATTATTATCATTTTGCTTTGTTTCCTTTATGGTGCCTGGAGCGCGTCTCCGACTGGTGTGCTTAGCATCCTATTCCGCCCATACATCAAAAGTGGTCCCCAAGTGGCAACAAATGACGTCACAGAAGCCGGAGTGTCATGCTGTTGCACTGTCGCGATCCTGGCGACTGTTCGTAGAAATGCTGGCGAAAAGCACAAGCGAACGCGAGCGTCGCTGTCGTCACCGCGTCCCAGGCGTCTCAACTTCCGGCTGCTCTAGCTTCCGTGGACTGCCACAATGGAGAGCGACCTGCAGCAGAACAGACGTCTGCTACATTCACCACAGCTGCTGGGACACCGCCAGGGCCGCGACCGGCGACAGCATGACACTTTTACGACGTCATCGGGCGGAAATTGAGGGACCACATTTTTGGACGCAGTAAACACACCAGTCAGAGACGCGTTCCAGGCACCATAGTTTCCTTCCATTTCTTCGCGCCTCCGCCCAACTTTCGCGTCGCCATTTTTGTGCTCGTGGATTTGCGCCTCTCATCTCGTTCGGACAACGCGGGCTTGGACGTTATGGCCCCATCTGTTCTTCTGCCGCCGCGATGTGACGTTAAGAAGCGCAGAAAGTACTCGACCATAACGCTAGGAAGGAAGGCAGCGATTCTCAAGCTAACTGAAAGTTACCGAACGCAAACGGAGGCGTAACCTGAAGCATGGCACTATTTACGGCTTTTTAAGCCACTTGGACGCAATAAAGGCAAGTTTATCAATCTGCTGATTTTTCGGACTGCTCTATTATTCGGACGTTTTTCGATCCCTGCGAAGTGCGAATAATCGGTCGGCGACTGTAGGGATACGGTGGCAGTGTAGAGAGAAACACACTGCCCAGCACAGTGCACCTATGCATAGGCTTTACCGAGGTTCCAGCACACTTAAAAGCCACTGGAGTGAGCCACTTACGAAGAACAGCATCTTGTTCTTGATCACGAGGACGGAACTCATGCCAGAAGGTGCGATGGGTGGCGCGGCAGGCGGAATGGTCAGACACAGTTGCATGCTCCACTTCATGCTACGGTCAGGAACCTGAAAGCACCCTAGCCTCTCGTAAACATTGGTTGATGAGAGCATCTACAATTGTGAAAATGTCAATAGCCATAGTAACACAGCCAAGTGTGCCTTTGACAGTCCTGCAAGTAAACCTCTAGTGGGTTCCAAAGCAGCTTTGGAGCTTAACAGTTACACACACAGATGTACAAATGAATACATCGTAACAAAAAACACAAACATTTTTTTTTTTTTTTTAGTGGAGATTGTTTTTGCAATATATAGTAATTCTATTTTTTAAAGGGCTGTCCATACAGGAACGACAAACATGCATAATTTGTGGATCTGGCAAACCTCACTGCCGGATATGACGTTTTTTGGCAACATACTCTCACTTCCAAATGTGTTGGAGCCCAGGAGTTTGGTCAAATTTGTGCACACCCCCAGAAATAGCTTACAATAAAGTTCACCAGACTTTAGCCTCATCATGGGTGCTTTATGACCTTTAAAAGTGCTCAAAAAAATGTCACATTCGGTTGTCAAATTTCTTATGCCTGTTCATACCTGCTGTGCTTGTTCAACCAGCCCTTTGAAACCTCAAAGCTTCTCCAATTCCTATTAATCTCATGCTAACGCAATGAATATCTCTAAATAAGAAAAAAGGTCTCCTTTAAAAAAGAAAAGGCCTTGCAGGTCAAAGCAAGACAAATTCAAAAGACAGGAATGTCCTAAACAGTCATAAAATTGTAATTATTACAAATAATAAAAGCATCTGTCACCCTTTCAAAAGGAGCTTCCACCAAAAGATGACAAACTCACCAGTTCCAGTCTCATGAGTTGAACAAAGTCCTTGAGAATGTTCAAGGGAGCATTAAGGAGCCTAGTGAAGGACATAAATGCATTGGGCTTGTACGGGAAACTAACCACCTGAAAAGGAAAACAAAAAAATTCTCAGCTGTAGTTCGATTTATCGATCAAACCGTAATATGACGAACTGCCACGTAAAAGAAACGGTGGGTTTTTTGTTACGTCTTTAGGCCACAGGCCACAGTGTCACATGACCAGACGTTATGCAACAGAGTCATGTGACGTTATGGCGTAACACAGCGGTGAGACACGACTGCACTCCAGTACGACGCTCACTCAGATTGAAAGGGGCAGGGACGGGAATCGAGCCCAGGATCCCTCCACTCTGCAAAGCGATTTTTGCTCCACGTACTCCAAGCTGCGGTGTGCTAACACAATCGACCGCTGGACACCCCTAGGAGGGCGAGTCAGTTCCCGAGAAGCATATAGCAGAGGCAAGTTGTTTCATCTATCCCAGATTGTGCAATACTGGACGTAAACACTCGCAATAAACGCATGTCCTTTGCACTATGTTTTGTTTCGCCACCTGCTGAGCTAAGTACACAAGCCCCTGAGGCTTCAGCTAGATTGTTACTGTATCATGCAAAAAGCTGCACAGTTACAAATAAAGCCATTCTGTTCTAAACGTACCTTGGTGTCGAAGTATCGCTCGAGCAGCTGCAGCCTCGTCGGGACTCCACTGCTCCGGGGGACCCGGTGGGGAGAGTTTGAGGTGAAGGGACTGCATGCTTGCGGGGTTCAGGCTCACACGGCACTGCAGGGTCTCTGCCCTGAACTGGATCACCCCAGGCTCCTGGGTCTGGATCATCGTCAACTGCGGAGGAAGAGGCGATCGCCCTGGCTGACTGGTGCTCGAAATACACGCACACCGAGCATGGAACGGTAATCAGGCTCTGTTTACATGCGCCTGTTTTTGACAAGAAAAAAAAGTGTGCGTATGATGCAGATGCTCTTTTCTCTCGTCAACTCACAAGCACGAACGTGCTTTCGTGAGGAAGAATGTGCTGTACGATTTAAAAAGAAAAAAAAAGCCTGCAATAAAATTATTATTATTATTAACTGTCACTTTTCATAACACTGCCGATTAAGAAAAAAATAAGAAAAGGATTATCTATTTGCGACATCGTAATGTCTGACAGATGGCAGGCACGCCGGCTTCTTTGACGTAATTTGTCGCTGCTTTGGAAACACTTATGATGCCGGGCGACGCAGGACGCTAAACACGCTGGCCGAAGATTGCGCGAGGCAACGGCACGTCCGCACGGCCCACTCACGTTCTCCTCGCCCTGCACGACGCGGTGCAGGCTCTTGCGCATGAAGACGCAGCCGAGGAAGCGCTCCAGCGGGGAGCAGTGTGGGGCCAGCTGGAGGGGCAGGGGGGTCCCCCATGCCGCTGCCCATGCTGCTCTGGCAGGCCAGGTCCAGGCCCTTGTGCGACAGCAGGGTCGGCATGGCCGCCGCCCACGACCGCTGCGGCAGCACCCGCGTCGATCCCCCGCCCAGGCCTGCACACCACAAGTAACACGGACACAAGGAGGAAGCTGACGACGTGGCGGGAGGGAAGGGGGTGATGTTAAGCGGAGATATAAACTCAAAATTCAAATTTTTCTGAATTTCTTTTTTAGTTTTATATTTATTAACTTTTAAACAACGGTTTAAGAAACTTTCGTTCATAAACATGAAGAATTTATCTCACAAAAAAAATATTTTCGGCATGCCAGCAGCCCTCAAGTCAGTAAACAGCAAATTTTTACATTTTTAATTTAGAACTGTTTTGTGCACGCTTAACGTAGCCAGAACGTGTTGCACTCATAGGAAGCACCATTTACT
The DNA here is from genome assembly GCA_037355805.1 of Ixodes ricinus. Classification (NCBI taxonomy): domain Eukaryota; kingdom Metazoa; phylum Arthropoda; class Arachnida; order Ixodida; family Ixodidae; genus Ixodes; species Ixodes ricinus. The sequence goes on along the minus strand of JAZHYW010025647.1, from coordinate 145,516 downwards.
CTAAATTAAGCTTGTAGTAGCTCTCCCAAGTTTAAAAGTATCAATGGCCAAGAACACCCGACACATTCAAACAGAAAAAAAAATATGGAAAATATGTTACAAGCAATCTTATTGGTGGTAGATCCAAAGCAGGGTTTACAAAATTGGTCCTGCACGCTGACGTGATGTTGTGTTATCTTCAGCAACATTCTTTTGACAGATGTCTTCCACTTAAGAGCATATTGCTACTTTGCCACTCTTCTTTAGTATCCTTTGCCTCTCAGTTCTCGGCAGTTTATCTGTCGAGGAATGCCTGCCACCAAAATCAGCTCGCATACGAACGACACAAGGTTGTAGCTTTTGCCATGCGAAGAACCGAATCTCAAAGAGGAAGGTGCTACCTATGCTCCAGGTGAATATTTGGTGCCTGGGACTCGTGGAAAATAGGAAAATCTTCAGTTGAAACTTCAAATGCTCTTTTCTCATTTTCACTTTTTGGTAGAGAATGTTGTATGAGGAAATGTATCATTTGACATTTTAAAAGTGTGAGGACTTCATTTAGTGTGGTCTTGGACTGAGATTTTCTGAGGAACAAGTTAAAATACTCCTAATCTGAAAAGACTCCCTCCTTAATGAAAACTGAACATCTTAAAACAGAAAAATGTGCATACACTTTTTGTCCTTTTGGGCATTATTGCTTTTCTCTAGAATCACATTTCTTTAAGGGCGAAGCTCCTTAGGGGCTAGCCATGTCAGTCCATCCGTCTGGCGTCCGGTGCTCGTGCTCCTGCTCGTAAGCTCACGTGCTCATGTAGGCAAAAAAAAAAAAAAAAAGATGAAACAAATGATGTAAAAAATATGTTTGCGCAGTCGACAGGATTTGAACCTGTGCGAGGAGACCCCAATGGATTTCTAGTCCATCGCCTTAACCACTCGGCTACGACCGCGGGACGAGCGGCCTTTTTGCCAGAACTAGAGATTGAAGCTAACAAAAGCACGCTGGGATTCCACTTCCCATGTATTTTGTCAATAAAGGCAACGTGGGCGTTGTTTGGTTTACATGCCACTGCTAGAAGCTCGTTACATGGCACCTAAACAGCGTCTCAGTAAGGATCATGGCCCGGGGTGGGCTCTGCCCCCTCCCCCCGGATCTCACCAGGGGGGCGCATGAGCCCCGATGCCCCCCCCGAAGTCTACGCCTATGGCCCGATAGCTGATGTAGATTGAGAAGTTCTTTTGCATTCCCCGTCACTCTAAACAGTGATCTGAAAACTGCAGTTGACTGCCACTAAATGCATGTTGAACCGCGCCGCCGCCTGCAAGCAAGATGTTTTTTACTACTATTTTGGATTTTAATTTGGACTCTGAAGCTCCAAAGCTGTCCAAAATTCAGAATTCCAAACAACAAAATAATAATGAAAAAAATGCTTTGATGGGAATGTTAGAATAATTTAGCAAGCATTTTCACGTTTTCAGGAAGTGGCGTAACGGACGTCAAAATAATACTTAAAATTATTTTAAACGTGGACGTCGAAATAGTTCCTACCAAAACAAAAAGCGGGCCTATCCTGCATGCAGTGCTAACACAGGTCAACACACAAAAGAGCTGAAGCAAGCTTCGAGCACCACTTCGCCATTGGCCAATAATACCAACCAGGGGCGCAGCCGGGGGGGGTTTATGGTGCTTCAGCTTTCCCCCTGAAATCCAGCCGAGCCTATAATATACACATGCATTTTGACCCCCCCCCCTCCCCCTCTCCGCACCCCAAGTCATGGACAGGGGTTTTCCCAGGAATTGCAATTAGGGGGGTGTCTAAATTTTAACGGGGGGGGGGGCGGCACTGAAAATAGAGGAGTCGTTGCGAATTAGGCGGGTGCCTTCAGAAAAAACAAGGGGTGTGCAGGAAAATCACTGGTCATGAACGTCCCAGCCACCTCAGCTCCCCGAAAAAAATTCCTGGCTACGCCACTGTTACCAACACACTTGTTCTGTACTTATTATATATAAAAGGTTCTTCGTTTTGGGGATTTATTTTTATTTTCACGTCCGTAACATCATTTCCTGAACAAGTGAATTCTTTTTTTCTTTTCATTTTGACGTCATTCTATCAGAAAAATTTATTTTTCTTCAAACTGTTTCTTTCTACGAACTAGGCACGTAGCCAGGATTTTGATTCGGGGGGCCCGCCCTTGACAACATGCTGTATGAGGGGAGGGGAGAGAGGAGGCCCCAGCAAAATGGAAGATTTCGTGGGGGGGGGAGGGGGCAAGCCCCATGCTCCCCGCCCCCTGGGGATACGTGCCTGCTACAAACCTAAACAAAAAAACACAGAAAAAGAAAATCAAGGTTAAGCCGTATGGCCCCAAAAGGAAAATGGGCAAAACCCATTGAAGACTTTGGGAGCTTTGAACTCCTAAACTAGGGGGCACAAAAGAGGGAGAGCAACCCTAAACAAGGACACACGGAGGACAATGAGGACACAACCATCGGAACAAGATAAAACCTTGGCGAACGTCAAAATAGGCATTGACCGAAAATAAAACCCGAAAACGAAGAATCCCACTTATGTAAAGGGCAGGTTTCTGGTTTTAACCCCCTCCCTCAATCCCCTACTCTTCACACCTAGCTTCAGGGCCAACCCCACCTCACCCCCTCCATCATATGGTGATCCCTCTCCTTGAAAAACCTTCCTGGCTACGGCATTACCGTCGACCATACCAGATGAATATGACAGTTCTCAACTGATGATGAGCAGAAATATATCCTCTAAAGTAGCCACGAGAGGCAGTTGATGAAAAAATAGCAGAAAGGTAAACTGAAAGAAGCTGCTGGCTAAATTCCTGTACAAGCCGGCATAATGTTCCCGGAAAGAATCTACAAACCATTCCGCATAAGACAAAAAAAAAAATAGTAATACTAATGCCAGCAACGTGGTTACATATGTACCCAACACAAGGACAAAATTGGTGGCTAAACTTCTGCACGGTTGTCGATGGGCTGCTTTGACCAGGAGCAAACCTTGTTCCTATGGATAATGTCGGTATACGCTGAAGGAGTTGGTTTCGCTCGCTTCCCCAATCTCCCGTGGCTCTTTTGAACCTTTTCCACGACCTTGAAATCACGTGATATCGCTACATGATATGGTCACGCAGTTACCCACACGTTTGCCACCATCGGCATAGCAAAGAAGTACTATAGCTTCACAAGTTTTTCTTTTTGCACAGTGGTAGAGCGTCAGGCCCAGAATCTTAAGGTCCTGGGTTCTAGTATTCTTGTTGTGGGGCAATAGGAATTTTGTTCTTCCTTCTCAATTACTATGTGTTCTTTTGAATAGATTTTTCCCCCCAAATGTGCGTCACATGCTTCGTCACAATTTTTTGTGGCATTCCGTCGCCCCACATTCCACATTAAAATAGCTACTGCAAGCCATCTGGCAGAAACGCTTCTGCAAAGCAGATTCAAGAGGACTAAAATGACACAAGGGCAATATCTTCCTAGAGGATGCCTTTCCAACCACCCCTCGCAAAGCAACCATTATAAAAAAATAAAGGCCCGACGAGAACCAACCCCACCTGTGGGCATCTGCGGCTTGTGGTCCATGGGGGGTCCCGTCTGGGGGCTGTGTAGGGCCGCGGCCGCAGCCCCGTGCGGGGACGGGCTCGGGGCCAGCCGGGGGAGGGCCTCGGCACCGAGGGGCTGCCTGGCCACGTCCCGGGGGCGGGGGAAGACAGGGACATGCTGCCCTGGGAGCCCCCGGTGTCGGGAGCGGGAGCCCCCTCAGGGTGGCTGGCTGCGGGCAACAATGCGGCAGGCAAGCGACTCAACTTTCGAGGCTTCGTTGGGAACTCGACAGCATACTCTCTGCCTTTTTTTTAATGGTCGTTGATATGCCTCAAAATTAAAATGAAGTTTAATTGCCCTAGTCTTTACTAACAACAGAAACAACCAACAACTGAAAATAAATAATTTAAAAAGGACACTCGAAGCGAAACGGAATATGGAATACCAGGACAAGCTACGCCCAAAAAGCTCTCCACTCTTTTCACTTCAGCAAAGCAAACTCTGGAGAGGAGGAAACCACCAATCATGGCGAGCAGGGCACTTTTCAAAGCTTAGCTTGTCCTCAGCTATGTGGAAACCCCTAGCCTCTAAACAGAATTCCTGCTTTAAGAAGCCGGACTACGGGTTGCAGAAATTTTCTCTCGACTGCTGGCCGCTTACGGGACGTGTTACCGTAAAATTCTATCGTCGGGCACAAGTTAAAAATGTACCAGAAGCTCTGCCTCCAGCACAAGTTCGTTGACTTCCGTCAAGCATTGGCCGGGCATGCTCGCAAAACCCCGAAGAGTTAAAGGAAGCGGAGAGCTCGGCGCTGGAAACGGAGCTTCTGGCATGTTCCAACCTGTATCTGATTATGAGCACGCATAGATACCATACTTTCCAAACTACAGTCTGCACCCTGCGTATATCTGCAAGGAAAAATTTACCTGAAAAAAAAAAGGCTTTCCTTAGACGGTGTGACACCCGGTGCATAGTCTGCACAATAAAACATTTCCTATGCTACACACCTCGAAAACCGTCTGCTTTGTTTATTAGTGCACAATGGATCTTAGCACATAGAAATCATCATTGACATAGTGTCATTTACAAGATCTGTCAAGTTTCCTCATAATCATGTTAAAAAAAACAAATAATTTCATTGTCCACACCCATAGATAGACTGCACCACGTAAATTTAGGCTTTTAAACAATCTGCAACAGCTACTACCCTCTTCCTCTCTAACCCCTTCAATTAGATTACAGTGCTTTAGTTCTGCCTTAATGTTGCGTTCATTGTATTTTTATATTTATATATTTATAGGTATGCCCACTTCCTCGTGTCATACCTTCTGCAAGTCCTAGAGGAAAAAAAATTCACATGGTCTCTTATGTTATTCCTAAGCCGACTTGAAGGTGAAAGCCCAAGCGCATGCATTAGAGACAGAAACATGATCTACTCACTGAGTCATCCCTCTCAATGTGCTGAGTCACCCTTCTTAATGTGCTAAGTCATCCTACTCAATGTGCTGAGTCATCCTGCTCAATGTGCTGAATCATCATCTTAATTCGCCTAGTCATCCACTGAGTGGTCACATAAAGTTTGGGTACCTTTCCTGTGCGTGTCCTGTCTGTCGCTGACCCTGTTTTCACTCAAGGACTTGGAAGGTCGACTGAACGATGAGACGTATAAGGCACTCTCCAAATGACGACAATGACGACCACGCCTAATCCGTAGACTATACTCCGAAAAGTATGGTATATGCGTCGTTGGAGGGCTCAGAAAAAGGGGGGGACGGCACTCACCCTGGGAAGCCATGAAGCCCGGCTGGGCGGGGCTGGGCAGGGGCACCTGGGAGGGCGAGGGCGAGGGCAGGAAGGAGGGCGAGGGGGCGTGCAGGGGGTTCACGGGGGAGCTGGCCCCAAACAGGTTGCCCGGGGACTGCGCCTGCATGTGCAGCAGCGAGGGGCTCACGTGGGGGTTGGCAGCCCCGCCCACCACCCCCGAGGAGGACGGAGGGGCCCCGGCACGGGGGGCTCGCCAGCGACGCAAACGATGGGTTCGGAGACGCCACGTAGCCCTGTTCTCCGCACGCACCACAAGCAGACAAGGGGAGGGGAGAAGGAACGATGCCAGGCCTCAATCCACGGCCGGCCGTTGTTGCAACGTCTTCTGGTTCAAACATCGTCTTGAGGCCGGTTCGCACACCTCCGTTCGCTTACGACCGAGTTCTTACAATCTCTTACGACGAGAGGACGCACTGGGGCAATCTATGAGGTGGCCCCAGAACTGCGTTTCACTAGAGCGAAGGTTCTGGAGTATTTGTACTACCCACAAGAAACGGTCATTTATAACATCACCAAAGGTTTTCCAAGGCCAAAAAAAATATATATATATGAAATGCTAAGTGTTCCACAGCTACCAGATAGGTGGCGCTAGCATGTTCTCGCGTCAGAGGTGATCACAAGAGGTTTTAAGGCGCTCAGTCGTAAGCGGTTCTGAGCGTGCGAACCAGCCTTTGGACGTATAACAGCCTTGCTCGTAACAGACCGCTGTGACGGCAAAAACTTTTAAATGGCCTCTTAAAAAGCTACACCTCGCTCAATTCCAAAAAATTGCGGGATCCCAGCTTCGTATGTACTATGTACAAACGATGGAGGGCCAATAAATGGCCCTCCATCGTTTGCTGAACAGGAAGTAAAATATTGCTGTGTCTTTCATTTTAGCATAAATCCCAAACCGAAACCAAAACTTTGCCTGTGGCGACAAAGAAGTTTTGAAAAACAGGTGTCTACCGTCGGATGATTCCCTCAAAACCCACCCATAATGCACTAGTATGTACTTCGGCAAAAAATACTCTTATTGGCAGAATAAAGTTCCAGAAGTGTAGTGAGGCTCGCTAAACCTCGTATGCTTCCTCAATATGTGCGATGTAGAACCTATTTATAGCAAGGACAGATATATTGAAGATCAGGGCATAATAAAGCGAAGTTAAAGTAAACTCGTAATTAGTGGTACAGGCATTAATTCCCAGTAAAAACTGATGTTGCCAGAGACGAGTTCCACCACATAACAGTGGTATGCTAAAACTGGGCCTCCCATCACTCCCAAGATGTGCCTGCCAATCACTCCTAAAACAGAATATTCAGCAACATTCATAACCTAGCAATCACATCAAGCTGCCATTGAGTTCTCCAATGTAAACCACACTATTCAACACTATTATGTACTGCTTTATGTGGCACTTATCTTTGAAACTACAAAATTTGCTACATTTCGAATGCAGAAGCAAGAATTTCAGCTGTCATTATCCCCCTCCTCTCCCACCCAACTGCCTGAATTTAATGAGCTTTCTTTTTTGTTGCTTGTTTAACTTTTTTATGATTTTTTTATGCACCTAACTTTTCCGTTTCTATTTCTTTTCTTTTTTTTTATTATTTTAGTGTTTTGTTGTGGAGGTCCCAGCCAGGCGCGCGTGTACCAGCGGAAGTGTTTGTGGTCTCTGCCAACTACGCTCTACTGTATTTAGTGGCTCTTGGATGCTCTATTTAATAAGCTCCTGTTTGTTGCGACCTTCGGTATTAGCAGAGACGCCACAAAATTTCAACTCAAACTTAATTTAACATATTTTTGTATATCAAATTATTGATATATCAAACTATTTTACGATCCCCTTTGAATTCGATATATCCGGGTTCAACTGTATATGCAAACGCCATAGATAATTTTTCATCCGGAGATATAAAATTTCGAAGCTCGAGGCGCGAGGATTGCCAAGGTTTCGCTATGGTACTTTGCACAGCCAACGATTTCACACCGAAGCATGCACATAGTAATATGTTTTCCTACTTATTTTATGAAAGGCTTATGAGATGTACACAGAATATTAAAAAGTACAATAAACGATTTCTATGCAAGAAAAAAGAAAATAGGTTGTTACTTCGCTACCGCAAATGACACAGGCTCGACCACGCTAACAAAGATGCATTTTTTATTTATTTTCCCATTTCATTTATTTTCTTCCTTGTTATATTTCTATTTTATCATATATTTTTATTAAATTTGTTAATTTTTTATTTTATTATTTTTATCCGAAACCTGTTATTCTTGCCGGCATGTTTGCATTCAGATAAAATCATCTACTCTACCAGACCAGCTCTGCTAGTAGCTCAGCGGCTGTAGCATCCGACTGCCAATGCGCCGACCCGGATTTGAGCCCCGTTGGGGCTCGAACTTTAACTTCATACATAGTCTTAATGTCCGTAACGCTCCTGGCGTGTCGCTCGTTCATGACACCCGTTTGTGACAATTTTCTGATAGAAAACGACTCATAAAACACATTCTGTGTTAAAAGTAACTTGGTACAAGTAATGCGTTGTACCTACGAGCCTGACGAAAAGCGCCGGGGCCTCACCTGAGAGAGCACGGATGGGTGGGGGAGGCCGGGGTGTGTGGGTTGGACGGTGGCGTCATGGGGTGGTGGAAGCGCAGGCCCCCTGCGGCAGCCGCCACCGCGGCGGCGGCAGCGGCACTGGCGTCTTGAGGCCTCTGTGCGGGGGACAGGGGCCTCAGGCCTGGACCTAGGAAGGAGTCCATGCCCTCCAGGGTAGGGATGGGAGATGGGGGGTTGTCGTCCTCGGACTGCGAGCGCCTACGCAGCTGGCACGCGCTCTCGTCCACAAACTTGCTCAGGAACGCCTGGGCAGCAGAGAAAAAACCTCGAGGATCAGAGAAACCGCAAAAACAATCTTGTTTTCAACACTTCCAAAAGTTGCTATTCGCATTCGTAAAACATAAAGCATGGACCGCCCAGGGGCAGATCCAGAACTCCGTTTTAGGGGGGGGGGGGGGGGGGGCAGAAAATTTGCAAGGATACTATATTCCCATTCTTTCTCGTGCACAAGGGGGTCCACCCATGTCAAATTGCCCTCCGAGAAGGGGGAGGGGGGGGGGGGTCGACTTTGTTTGGGGGGGCGGCCGCCCCTGATTGCCCCCCTTAGATCCGCCACTGGGACCGCCCTTTGTTTACGCCAGCTGACTTTTGGCAACGAGCAATCCTCAAAGCAGTAAACTTCAAAAATAGCAACAAAAAAATTTAAGATAAAAAATATGTTGCTGACAGTAGTCACATTGTCCCAACAAGAAAATCGCATGTGCGCATGGCCTGCCATGACATCTTAAATCCTTGCGCCTGGGGTGGGTAAAAATAAAACGTGCGATCTAGGTATGACGCGACTGAAAAACACCCAGCAAAATAAATAGAGTCCTGCGGACATACAGGTTGTCAATCTCATTTTGGGGAGAGGGGGGTGCTGAAGCCCCACCCCCATAAAGCCTCCCCACCTCCCCGCCCCTTCACCCGCAGCTACACCCGTACCATAGTTATCCTCGGAAAAAGCGCCAGGTACGGGTCAAACCAACAAACACCCACTCTGAGGCCCTGAATGGGTGTGAAGTCCTCAACGGCCTTGGTCTTGTCAAACTTGCTGTAGGCGCCGTCCCTGACCGCCACCATTCCCTCTGGGCGACACTGGAGATCCAAGACGTAGCTGCACAAGGTGCTGAGGAAAACGCCGCTGCAGTGGCGCCGTGCCATATAGCCTACCGAAACAGGGAGCAGAAACAGAGGCTCTGCCGACTGTACTTGGTGTCGACTACCGTATTTACTCGCATATTGAACGCACTCGCATAATGAACGCACTCCCATGACAAGCACCAATAATTTTGACTGTTCCCCCCCACGTAATGAATGCACCTCCAATTTTTGGCTCCACGAGTCTCGAATTGCGTCCAACTTAGATAGCCACCAAGCCAATTTTCTTGTGCCGCCAAGCAGTCAGGCCAAGTCAAGCCAAGCCAAGCCGCTCTCGTAATGCCTGGAATTCTGTAGTTGCGGTATTGATCAACCGTGAAACCGAGCGTCGCACACACTTGACGAAGAATTGCCCGGCCTCGGACATTCTCCGCCTATCGAGTGCATTGATGTCAACAAACACGCCGTCGTCTGAGGTTCGCTTTCGACAGTGAAATAGTGAAAGTGGTTAGGCCTAAGAACGGTCGCGTTGCTCTCCGTGCTGAGTGAGCTTTGTAGGGCGCTTTTCCTTCGGCAAAAGGCACGCTGAAAGCACCCTAAAAAGATTCGCAATTTATAAAGCATGGTTACTGTAGCGCGCCCCAGTACAGCCGTGGATGCACCTCCATCAATGAAAACGTGCCACAGTACCTTGCCATGCCATATTCGCACCTAATATGACATTTGCACGAAGTGTGTAAATGCAAATATTTTACCCTGCGTAATGAACGCCCCCGTCCTCCACCCCACCTTAAGGCTGCTGCACTGTTATTTTGGCTCTATCACTTTTATTGAATTACCACTTATATCAAACTTTTTTGCCGTCCTGTTGACTTCGTTATAATGAAGGATTACTGCCTTTAGGTGGTGCATTAATCATTCTCAAATTTCATGAGTGAAGGTATTAGAAGAAAAAACTGAATCCTAAAAAATCCTGCTTTTGTTTTTATGCAGAGAGGAAAATGATAAAAACTATCTGGTTGATGCATATCCCAAGGATACGATGTTTCTGTAGGCCAAGCGGAGGTGAGTTGAAGACTGGGGAATGATCACAAAGGTCTGCACTGGCACTTGAGGCCTCTGCAAGAAAAGAGAGATTTGGTAAAAGCAGAAACATCTGTGAAAAATCTTTGTTCAAAAATATTGCAGCTATGTTGCTTGCACTTCACATGACCTAATTAGCTGCCCATACGGATACTTAAAAGTATTTTATTTTGCTACATTTTTAAGAAGCTAGGCTGTAGGTAAACAGAAAACTAGCAATAATTACCGCCTTCTCCATCTGAACCTCTGTAATCTAGTTTGACTGCAGCAACTACTACGAGAGCAGTGATCCCAAACCAGGCTTTTTAAGAAACGACCATGTTCCCCTCATGCAGAGACATAGGTGTTATAAGCTCCATCATTAAGAAAACAACTAAGCAATGACATAAGTCTCTTTAAATGGGCTATTTATTCTGCCACTCCACCGCAGTATATTGGTGCTTTTCTCTTAAACAGGAGGACAGGTAGTTAGTCCATGAAAAGATAACCCCTCCGTTTCCACCTCAAAATTTAAATGAGGAAGCTGTGCAATAGACCATTATACAGCATGAGGGGCTCGTTAACTTCCCCTCAAATAAAAGGATAACTTGATGAGAAACGAGCGGTTTGGGGAAAAAGACCTACACTGTTGATGATGCCCAGCTGTGGAGCAGATGGCAGCTTAGTGAGTGACAGCAGGGGGCGTACGTGTCCCTGAGCACCTGAAAGAGATAACAACAAAATGTGCTTTGTACACATACGTAGCTACAGTGCCTTATATTTCAGGCTGAGCTGCTTTATACTTAATCGAACGAAAAAAAAAATATAGACAGATAGCAGAGCTCATGGCTCTCTTGGCCATTTTTTGGCTAAAGCAAACAAAAATAAAAACTTCTCACAAAATAAATTGTCATGAGATGCCTCTCATGGGCAGATGGCATGACTGGTGCTTTCAACAGGAGGAACAAACCACTTACACATCTCTAGCAGTACTCCCTCTTGTACCAATACTGATAGCATCAGATTAATTTGATGCCAAAAGTTTACACGTGCTTGAGAAAATCCAGAAAAGGTAAACCACCAAATGCACACACAAAAAAAAAGGCAAAGGCAAACAAGAAGGATGCCTGTTATGTCACTATTTTCACTCAAAATCTTGTCTGGTAACGCTTAGTGCACTTAAGGGGAGATGCGGGTCGAAAAACGGCAATTTTTTTCGAAAAAAGTGATTTTGCTTTTTTTAGTGTTCTATTATCTTTGAACCTTCCTCTTTTTCGTGTAAAAAAATCAAGATTGGATATCATCGCGAAATTAGTCAGATATGAGTTTGAAGCCCGTCTCGCGATGGGAAACAGCGCAAATCTGAGCCATTTTCGAGCCCGTAATTCTTCGGATCGCGGTGTCGCCCGCCATCGCGTTTATATTGGCGCGTAGGCCTAGCAGTTTTCTCTCCGAAACTGTCGTCGATAGTTTCGTATTCCGGTTGTAAATAATGAAAAATAAATGTTTTTCCCGCTGCAAACGCGCGTGGCCACTGGACTTTTAAATCACGTGATGCGATTGTGGCCCCGCCATTGGGCAAGAGCAACATGCTGCGCGGCGAAGCTTGCTTGCGGTTCTAGCGTCTCACTGCTCCAGATACCAGAACCAACGGCTTGTTCGATCATTCTGCTTTCTTTGCGATGGGCGTCGACGGAAAACGCGACTTTCAAGCTTGGAAGTTTCGGACGACACACAAGTTCAAAGGAAGTCGCGAAAAGGGCAACCGGAAAGCTTCAAAGAAGAAAAGTTCATCCGCGGCAGCTAACCCTAACCTCGGTCGGGGCGGCGCGGCGACGCTTTCGAGTCCGATCGCTCGAGTTTCATCGGCAGCGCTGACGAGCTCGTTAGTGCATCGGAAAAGATGTTTGAAAACGGAGAGAGAGCTGCAGATGAGCGTGCAAGTACTGCGATCGGCGAGATCGGCGCGATGGAAGCTTTCGTCAGTGGCGCGGCATGCTCGACTTGCGGAAAGTGCAAACTCGCCGTCCAGGAATTGGCCGCTACGCGAAAAGGACTGGCATCTTTTCTGGAGCTGTGCTATGCAGCGGGGAATTCTAGTTTGGTGGTCCAGGCTCTGACACTTGGAACTATATGACCACCAAGTTTCGTGTGGTTTGAGTGAGAATTTAGGTATGTCACATAAAACTAAACTTTCATTTGCGTTTTTCTCAAATTGGTATTTTTGTCTGTTTTCAGAGTTTGTGCACACAATTTTCACCATTTGTGGTTACTGTATCGCAACCAAATTTTGCACAGCTGTTCCTAGTGATGTATAGAGTGTGCAAATCTTGCTAGTTATGCGATTGGCACCACTGAATTTTTATTAAAAAAACTGACTACATATATGACAAGCGGAGCTCAATATGTACTAGCTGTGCAAATTTCAGCCTCCTAGCTTCAAAATTAGAAAAAAAATATTCTCGAGGGCATTGGCTGCTAGAAGGACAGTTTGCCTCTTTTGTGTGCAAATTTGATCGCATTTCAAGACTTCTTTCATAACTAAACTTTCAATTATAATTTTAAAATTCGTTGTTCTCAAAATGCAATTTTTGGCAACTTTTTGAGTTTGCCCATCTTGTTTTCGGTACTTCTGGTGCTCGGATCGGCATGAAATTTTGCCCACGTTTATTCTAAGGTGTGAGGAATGCTGTTATCTCCTCTAAACCTCGATATTGCTTTTATATATTAGAAAATGTGCAAGTAAACCCCTACTGGGGTCTGGGTATTATGGACTTCCCATGTTCGAATTTTTCACGTGTATTAAATATTTTTGATGCACTTCCTACTTGCTTTTCGACATTCTACAGTTCGATTGCAGCAGCATGAACCATCAGTGGTCGATAAATATGGAAGTTTAGTGATGCAAACAGGGGGGCAAAAGGCCTATGCTTTACACTTTGTCATGGTGCAACACAAAAAGTATGCAACATGCAAGGAAACTAATTACATATTTGAAATCAGCGTAAAAAACTCTATAAATAGCCCATGTTTCGTTGCTGTAGGGTGAATATTAATAAAAAAGTGCCTTCGAGTAGCATCTCCCCTTAAATGAGCTCTGAACACAACAGTAAGTTAGCAATTGCTTCAGGACACCAAAGTTTCAAATTATGCAGTAGCCAACAAAAAGCTATAGTATTACTACCTCAGTGTTGTTTCCCAATCCCAATGTTGAATCTGCTTGATCCCACTGATACTGTCAGATACATTTTCACCATATATAGCAATGTGTGTCAGCCAGTATAAAAAAACATGTCTTTCCTAAAAAGACGTTGATGGAGGCAGCCAGACTGTAAGAAATATGCAGAACTTGACTACTTTGTAGACAAAAGCTATGTAACGCAGAAAAAAAGGGTAAGCGATTACTACAAAGAAAAAAGAAGAAAGAGAAAGGGAGGGGTGGGTAGAAAAGGGGGTGGTCTCACCTCGATGAGGGTGGCAACAGAGCGGTGTTGGTTGAATTCGTGCTGTAGCTGGGGTGCCACCACCGTGTGAGGGTTGCTCGCAGAGGCCGTGTGGCCCACCACCCCAAAGGCCAGGTGGAAGCGCTTCTCGGACGGCCGCCAGTAGATGGTGACCTGGGCGATTTCAGAAACGTTTTGATCTTTTTATTTGTTTGTCAATTCCCCTCCCTTCAGAAAAAGGACTGGTGTAATAAAACCTTCTGGATAGATGTTGTTCCAGAAGGGAGATTAAAAAAGAGTCTGCTAACAAAACAAAAACAGGTGCAGAACAAAGCAAAACATTCACAAAAATGGCTGGCACCCCCACAACCCAGATGTAAAAACGCTCTCTATTGGATGTCTCGATGTCAGCCTTGGTGTTACAACTAGGGCAGACAGCTTCTATCGTGAGGATTGCAAGGCAAATCCAAATTATATATTATGTTTTAAAAAAAAATAACTGCTAAAACATTTTGTTTGGCATTAGTGTTCTCACTGCCTTCCCTTTGAAACAGAAATGAAAATGCTCGCTTTAAAGACAAAACACTGGAAACAACTGGGGGACTCACAGTGCTGGCCTTGTTCAGACCATAGCCCAGAACCAACTTCTTGTAGGTGAAGGATTTGATGTCCACAATGGACATCAGCGAGTGATGTTGGTCTGAAAAATAGTTGTAAAACAGATAAGTCAAAACAAACTCGCAAAGAAAGTATGGACTACTTCACAAAAAGGTAGTGTTGTGAAAATATTCAAATTTTCGAATATTACGCTATTCACTTCCACTGCAAAATTCATATTTTTTTAAAGTGATTTTAGCACCAGGTTAGCCTTGTTAAATGTGCTTCTTACCGAGCACCAGTGCACTGTGGAAAAGCAACACCTGTGGAGCTCGCTTTAGCGAGTGTGGCTTCTCCACAGTGCACCAATGCTCGGTAAAAAGCATACTCAATAAGGCCAAAATGCAGCGATCAACAATTTTAAAAGTATAAATATTGCAGCCGCGTGCTAGGGGGGACACCACCTAGAAATTTCAATTTTTGAGAAAAAAACAAACTTTCCTATTTTTGTGTATTGTGGTTCCACAACTAATAGAGTAAACTCCTGCAAATTTTTATTGCAATATCTGAAGTATTTACGGAGAAATAAAACATTTTCGGTCAGCCAACGATGCAAAATCACGTGTTTTTGAAATGTGAAACTTCTGTTTCCTATTTTCAAACTGCTGTAGCTTTGCACCGGTATGCCCTAGAATGATGATCATACTCTCGTTGGAAAGAGCATTTCTTCACAGTTTCAGTACATTAAATATCTTTGCTCGAGAGTAAACTCTATTCGGGCAAGAACACCAAGAAGTCCAGCTTTCACATAGAAGAGGCTATGCATATGGCCAAGAATCGAAAAGCCCACCCTGATTGAACACAAAACTGACTAAAACCAGCATTCATTTATAGAACGTCACGTGGGTTTATCTGCTTTGTATTTCAAGGATGCTTGCCCCGCCCATACTTGCTGATGTTGGTTCGTGTATTGCAAGCATACCCAATTCCTCACTCATTTCACAATCAATGTCCAGATGCCGACAACAAAATGACACTCGAAGAAAGCGTTTTAAGCTCAGACTCACTCAGCAAAGCCATGCTGGAGATTGGGTGTAAGCAGAAGGCACCATCTACGCTCTTGGTGCCTTTTAGTTGCCACCACCACCAGAAAAAGCAAATATAGTGGTGTGGAAACTTTAAACAGGTTTTTCTCAGTTTCACTTTTTTGCAGCAACTTTCGTTTTAGGAAATCTATCATTTCAATGAATCGCTGAATGTATTCTTTGCTGTGGATGTTTCTGAACTGAAATTTAATGACGAAGGGGCTAGATATTTATTTTTCTATTTAAATAAAGTTCTTATTGCCAAAAAGTAGAGTTTTGATGAGGAGAAAATGCCCCATTATGTGGAATGCTTTTCAAATTTACATTTTGCATAGAAAAAACATGGATTTTAAGGTAAAAAATAGATAGCCCCCCACACCATATGTTCTAGTTAAGGCTGAAGCTTAGAAATGCTCAATATTCTGCAGCAATTTTATATGATAGATTTCCTTGCCAAGTGAGGCGACTTACATCAATAGCTGTGTACCTCCCCCTGTAGCTTATCGGAAAATAGTCCTACAGAGATGAAATTTCATAGAGTGCATTTTGGCAACGAAATGAATAGACCCTCCAAATTTCATCAATATTGAGCAACTGGTTTAAAAGTCGACACTTGAAGGTGGTGTCACCCTTGAAGGAAAGCACACTTTCAAAGCGAGACGGTGCATGAACGCGTCTGGTGTATTTAAAAGAAACAAAAAATTTGTGAATGTTGATATCTACATTTTAGTAAAATTTTCAAAATTAAACGGGCTATTATGCTTGAGTATATGTTAGGCAGAGATGCACTGACAACCTGCGTTAATCATTCGTAATTGAGGAAAAGGTATTTGTATATAGCAAGAATATTTATAAATCTCCTCAGTCAGGCATAGATGGGCATCTCTATAGGCTTAATTACATGTCAAATGTGTGGTTTACTTGCCAGCCCAATGAAGGTATTGAACTTTCTGAGGCCAGAGACAATAAAAATAGAGTAAAATAATTTAGCTTAGAAATGGACATGTGAAAGCTTGGGAACAACCTTCAAGAGTTCAGATGGGTTTTTCATTTAAGCATGGTGTAGTAGCGGAAAGCTGAGAGAAACTATTGAATTAGAAAATATTTGGCCAAAGCCATTATTCGCTTCAAATTTCTTCAAACTCAAACTCACCATTCACACATGACTACAAAAAGGAGACACTGAGCTTGAAACAGTGCCTATCCTTCCTGTTGAATCTGATTATTTGGGCCAATTTGCATTGAAGCTCACCCTAAAATGGCGTTTTCATGATGTCATTTTTAAAACGACGAGCTGGACAAGAATGGCGAAAGTAATCCTGGAGAAAGGAAACAAGAAGGAAAAGGGCAAACACAGATCTCCAAACACAGCTAGGTGACTGGTGCGCGACCGAAAAAATGGAGAGGTCCTACCAGGACCAGGCAGACTCTTTGATCGCGCACCAGTCGCTAGCTGTGTCTGGAGATTCGTGTTTGTCCTTCTGTCCCTCTTGTACCCTTTCTCCAAAAATATTTCCGTAAGAATGTCAATTTTTTTTTTTTCAACATGTAGCGACAAATGTGAATTCTACAATGTTGAGAGCAGACCTTTCAATATACACTAAGTCTAAACAAATTTACCGAAAAATATTGTTTTATTACTTGGTAGCCACATATTGAACACTGCCACTGAACTTTAATCTGTTGCCAAATCACCAATCCAGTGATGTGATTGGTCAGAGCCATTTTGGAGTACCTTTTGGAGCAGCCAAAAGTCCATTTTTGGAGCCGCAAAATGTATACCTTTGGAGCACAAGCACACATTTTATTTTTCATTCATGCCAGGTCGAATATTATGTTAAGATTTATCTGTTTATGTTTACTTTGCCCTCCTGCTTCTGTGCAACCTCTTGATGGCATCAGCAGCATGGCAGGTTTGATTCCCTAACTAGCAGTTTAATTGCACGTAGAAGCACAAGGCACGGTAACAAGACGCTGACCTACAAAGTGCAGTACAAACTGCTGTGCATGGTAATTTTGGGTACAAAATCAAGCGCAAACCAACTAGTACATTCCACTAAAAGAATGTTAGAATATATATATTTCTTAAGTTCTAAATGTTGTAATAAAACTGCAGTTCTCAATTTAGATAGAAAACAAAGCTTTTGTCACTTGATTGTGAACGTCAATTACATTTTAGAAGCAGAACTTCATGACAACAAAAATCAGCATGTAAACAATAAATATAATTTCCTAAAAAAAAAAAAAACAGTTTTGCCAAACTTGTTTAAGGTATTCCCAGGCTTGCATTTACTGCTCCAGCTAACTTAGTTTTAATTTACTATATTCACCGTGCTATTGAATGGATGGAACCTATGTAGGTAATAACTAAACAAAAGTTTACATAAAAAATAAACATAATAGCGCAGTTCATAAGTTTTCTCTGCAATACTCAAATATCCTTGATGAATATCGAATGTGAAAAAGATACTGCCAGAATATCGCAGTTTATCGTACATACTATCCGCAGTGTATTAAAAAACACGCTTATAACGTCTCACACTGGAAGCGTGTTTTCCCCTCAGCGCACTGATGCACTGCGGCGAAGCAAGATATGCAAAACTGCGACGCCTAGTACGCTGGTTGTCGATTCCCTGCAGTATACCACTGCACGGTGACAAGCGCGCTCAACAATGCTAGCTATCCAGCCAGAACAGACAATGAGCGTAAAAAATATTGCCAAACTTCCAAGTACTGTCAATGTTTGATACAGAGATTCAATGGAATATCATGTTATTTGAGGTGAAAACTTAAAGTTCTGGCAATTCGCACAAGCCTACCGTAATGATCTGGTCGTGTAGTGGTGTCCTACATTTTGGCAAAATGTAGCAGGATGTAGCAGGGTAAGTGCATCGGCACAGTTTGGAGCAAATGGCACAGCAATCACATCACTGCTAATAATGGTCCAATCTCAAAAAAACTTACAAAAGTTCAAAGGACAAGGACAGAACAAAGTCTTTCTCTTATCATGCATTAAACAATCAGTGGATAGTAAGTGCTTGTCCTGTTCGTATCTTTGTTCTGTCCTTAGCCTTTGCGCTTTTGCAATTAAAATGTTTACCCAACTAGCCCGACAGTTAATTTTACTCAGAAGAACTTCGTGCATCGTATTGCTTATACTTTGTAGTATCAAGCCATGTCTTAAACATAGTTTGTTGAGCAGTTTTACTTCCCACCGTTTCTGCAAACAAAGGCTGGCAAGTCTCACCCAGGCGCAGCGCCTGTGCAAAGCGCAGCACGACCCCGTACAGGTGGCCAATGGTGTTCCAGTCCTGGAGCATCTCCTCCACCACCGAGGCCACCTGGGACGCCGTGCCCGACGCAAAGTCGTACATGAAGCAGACCGGGCGCCGGGGGCCCCGCTCCTTGGGGGACTGGCTCGGCAGGGGGCAGCTGCAGAACACAAACTGCACAAACCCACCCCCCGGGGGGAAACGCACCGTCAGAGGGGCCCTCACCCAGACACACGTTCACGACTTGGGGCCAGGTGTTCCCAAACTATTTCGGCCTCGGAGAACCCTCAACTGGTTCACACGCTTGCGTGACTGCTTACAACCGAGTTTTTGCAATACCTATCTATGATGAGAGAATGTGCTGGCACGCTGGTACCATCTATGAGGTGACCCTGGAACTGCATTTCAATAGAGCGAAGGCTTCGCAGTTATTGCAAGATAAAACGGGCATGCTGTCCATAACAAACAGTCGTTTATAACATCGTCAAAAAAGTTTAAAGCAAAAAAAAAAAAGAAAGAGAATGCGGAAAGAAAGTAGGAAATATATGAAAACATGCAAAGCATAGCTACCTTAAGTAAAGGCGAGGGACTCCTCCACCCTTCTCAACAGCCTTACAAAATTTTGACTTATGGCCCAGAGACACTTCCCAGACTCAGGCTACATTAAAGAAAGATAAAAGTGTTTGACAAATCATCATGCATCAATGCATGGCCCAGGGAGTTGAGTCTAGAAGCAGAATCTACAAGGAACAAGTTCGGACGCATCCTTCCTAAGGACACTGGCAGAGGACAGAAGATGGAAGCTCAGTATATACCGTATTTTCCAAACTATAGTCTGTAGACTAAACATGCTTAAAACTTGAAATTTCATGCGGTGTGGACTATAAATAGGCATGAACTACATAAGAATATGTTTTCTCTACATCATTCATTATGATGAGATACGACGGGTTTCGTGACTAGAAGATTATGTCAATGATGATTTATGTATGATACAAGGTTTCCGTGAGCTAATCAAGCAGACATTTGTCAGGGTGCAGTGATGCAATTGATCTGAGTCATTTTGTAGCACCTTTTCGAGCAGCCAAAAGTCAATTATAGAGCAGCAAAAAGTACTTGTAGAGCACAAGCACCCACTTCATTTTTATTCATGCAGTACCACTTATATGTCAAGATTTGTGTGTTGGCCTATCCTACTAAAAAATGTGCATGTTTGCCTTCACATTTCTTTGCAATGGTAGGTTTGATTTCTTTAAAGGGAAACTCCGGTCAATATTTTTGAATTTGGGATTACGACTATTTTCAGCTAAGGCAGTGTCCCTGATTTAAAGGGTATAATTTCTTTTTTCTCGATATTGTGTGTGGTTTTATAAATATTACGGCTCAAAGTTTGGTTTCAGGCATCTACAGCAAAACCGAAACTATCTGCTAGAGGGATGGCAACACTAATCATCAGCCGTACGGCCGCGACGTAAATCGAAAGTTCTGAAAATTCACGTAAGCCTACCAGAACGATACGAACGTGTAGGAGGGCCCAAGCCATTATATTTTCAGTATCTAATAAAGTGAAATCAAGTTTTGGCACAATGTTGGCGCAAGTTCCTCATATTTGGGCTAAATGTAGCAGGGCGTAGCAGGGTAAGCCCTTTGGCGCAGCTTGGTGCAAATGGCACAGCAATCACATCACTGAAGGTGTGCTTTGTATGAGAATTTTTTACCTGTAGAGAATGCACTAAATGGAAACTACTTAAAAAAAAAAACATTTTGTTTGATCTTGCGGGATATACATTAGGTGCAGACCATAGTATAAAAAATATGGTAACATCTTACCTCTGCCAGCCACGCCTTGATGCCCTTGACCTGAAGCCTGAGGGTGCAGCTCAGAGTGGCCGCCTGGAGAGCCGCAGCAGTCTCTTTCTCCCAGTCTTCCCCTGCAGGCATCCTGTAGGCGGCACAGAGGCCCAGTGACCCAACGGTCAGGCTATGCCGTCCTGGGCTCAGCGGAAGACAGTTTGAAACAGAAGTCCGAGCATGTTGAGAGTAAGGCGACTTCTCAGTGTTGTTTCTGTAGTGCTGCGGTGAACTGCATGTAGTCTCTGCTTGGAGCTTACCGTGTTTCGACGCATGCCTGTTCAGGGCATGCGTCGATGTGTTCAGGGCTTCGGCACCTTATACATCTCCAAGATCACGCTCCGTGGACTATGTTACTGAACCTCAATCTTTGTGCCTTCTAATATCCTTTATCCTTCTTTTTTCTCCCCAATGAACTGACAGACAAGTATGTTCCCTGGGCAAAATCTTACCACAAAATAAGAAAAGCAGAGAATAAAGTTAGTTGCTAGTTTTAAGTGCACTGCCTGTTAATGACCATAATTAATTTTATTCCAGCATTCTATTTATTTTTACCCTACTAAGTAAGTTACCAGAGCCTGTTTTATAGATTTCTTCTCTTTTCCTGGCCACCGAATGGACCGAAAGAACAATTCACTGCACACGCAAATACCTACAGCAGTTTGGTGTTGCAAAATGTAGCGCTTACTGAACAATCTTGACTAGGAAGTTGGTTCCATTGGCCTCGATCTGCATCCCCTGGTGACAAATGTTCCTCTTGTTCAGCTGTAAAAAACACAAAAAAAATAAAGATAGACTCTTTCTGAAATGTTCATGCAAGCAAACTTGATATTGAAGTTCACCCATATCAAAGATGAACCCAGAAATAGAAACAAAAGCAATGCTTAAGAAAACAAATAAATAATAACAGAGCTACAAATTTGGAAACTGCTGAACTGTTTTCTTGGGCCTCATAACTCACATAGAGGACTAGTAACTGCGAAAGATGAGAATAACGAGTAACAGACACTAGGGAAAAGAGTACACTCTTTGTCAGTTTTTGTGTGCGACTAACAAACACAAGAGTCAGGTACATAAAAAAAATGGGGATGAAAAGCACAGTGCATATGGCACTTGCATCTGGAACAAGCCACACTATGAGTCACCAGCTCACCTCAACGGTAAGGGTACAGAATGGAATGCGGTCATCACAAAAGGCCACCACGTGAGCCAGTTCACTGATGAAGTAGCCCGTGTAGCGGGGCCTCTTGGCCAGCAGTTCGTTGGATGCTGAGAGCTGTAACAAAAGGTGTACGCTATTTCAGATAGAGGGCACTCCAGTGCCAAGTGGTCTGTAAACTGAGCTTCCTACAAAAGGACGTTGTGGAAAAAAAAACAAATTAATGTGACGCCATCCGACTGCTAGCACAACAATCTTAATAACTTAGAAGTGTCTGGGCTGTTACAGCAGGGGCCACTCTTTCGTTCCATACTTTCACAATGTAGCTAAAGCGGAAGTCACTTGGTGACTGGTTTATCTTCACCAATTCATTACAAGCAACGACTGGAGTAAAAGACAGGGCAGCACCAACAAAAGATAATTGTTCAAACCTTTAAAAAAAATATACAAAAACCACTTGAATTTTATGTTTTGTTAGGTGGCCAATAGCCACACCACTTGGCCATGAGAAGCCTCTGTATATGACACTTGAGTAAACAATGCAGTTTATTGCTCATAGTACCTAAACTCGTAGAAAAGCGGGAAGCAGACTCACCTTTCTCTTCCCTCCTCCCGACAATAATGACACTGAAAAATAATCAAATGGCAAAAAAATGTAAGCAAGGTAAATGGCAATGCGTGTTCCACGGGCGAGTTAAAAAATGTCGAGCAACACGCAAGTAAGAAGTAAAATCGAGCCAAAACCAGATTCAACAGATTGAAATTAACGGAAAAGCTATATTTAAGGGTTCAACTAAGCCACCAATGACTAGTGTGAACGACAGTTGAAAATTTTACATTCTAAATTACCAAACTGATTGCATCAGTTCCAACCGGTTACCAAAAGAAATAGACGAACGTCAATGAAACAAGCGGGTATGCAAAAGCAAGGCAAACGGAGGTCCCGCTCACAGTCGATCTTGGTGCACGGTCCGTGCACGATCGCGAAGGTGTCGAGCTGCATGAAGTTGGCCACCCTGAGAAAGGCCTTGGGCAGCTCACGTCTCCATGGGGGTCTCTCCAGAGCCCCCTTGGGCCCCCGCCGCAGAGGAGGAGGAAGGGTCCTCCTCCGGCAGTGCATGCGGTTGCACCGTCATCAGGTAGTACGTCTGCGAAATCTCCTGCGGGCTGCTCGGGTTCTCCTTCAACTCCACCACCTGAAAGCGCGGAGAACGGTCCGACAGTTGCCAACTTGCCAATGCAAGGACAAGGATAGTCTTGCACGGTGCACCGGCACTATACTGCCTGCAACGTGCTGCGAACAGGCGTGCTTACTGCATTCTCATTCGTGTTTCCTCTATTTCCGCCCGACGATGTCGTAGAAGTGTCACGCAGTTGCCTGCCGTGATCCTGGCAGTCGCGCGGTGGCGGAGACGAACGCGGCAGAAGTCTGTTTTAGCGTAAGTCGTCCTTGGGACTGACGGTTCCCGGAGGCTTCGGCAGCTACGAGCCGGGACATTATGACTCGCGGCGGCACTTCCATTTGCCCGTCTCTTTTGTACAAACTTTTAAGACCAATCGTCAAGATCGCGATATCTGACGGCGTGACGCACTGACTTCGGCAATGTAACTTCTGGCCACTTTGGTACTATGTATTTACTCGCATAATGAACGCACTTGCATAATAAACATACCCCCACAATAAATATCAATATTTTGTCTTTTTTTTTTCTTGCGTAATGAACGCACTTCAAATTTTCGGCTCCACAAGTCTCGAGCTGCGTCCAATTTAGCTAGTCACCAAGCCCACCAAGCCAATTTTATTTTGCTGCCAAGTGGCCAGGCCAAGTCAAGTCAAGTCAAGCCCAAGCCAAGCAGCTTTCATAATGGCTGCAAGTGCGTGGTTGCGGAAGTGATCAACCGTGGAACCGAGCGGCGCGCACACCTAACGAAGCTGGGGTCGGGGAACTGCCCAGCCCCGGACATGCTTCCTCCATCAAATGCATTGATGTCAACAAACAAGCAGTCGCCTGTGGTCCGCGTTCGGACAGAAAACCTGCAAGTGGTTAGCTTCATAGGGTGCTTTTCCTTCAGCAAAAAAAAAACACGCCGAAAGTGCCCTAAAAAAGGTTTACAAATTATAGAGCATGGTTATTGTGGTGCGCCCACGACCAGCCCTGAGTGCGCATCCGTCAGTGGGGACGTACCTCATCCCCCTCATTGTGTCATATTGGCACCTAAAATGAAATTTGCGCAAAGTATATAAATGCAAAAGTTTTACCCTGCATAATGAACGCACTCACCAAATATGTGTCAATTTTTCGGGAAAAAACTCTACTCATTATGCGAGTGAATACAGTGCTTTTGATGCACGGGTGGCGTAGGACGCTCGCCGTTCGAAAGGCGCGTTCCGGCCACCGTGCCGGCAGAGGAAGAGAAATCGGACCCTGTTGTCATCTCACATTCGAGTCCGACGGTGTAAAACTCGTCGTACAAAGAAAGTTTAGACAGGAAGTTACGCGGACCGCACGCGGGAGAAGGAAAGCGTCCCGCGGAGAGTGGTTTGGGCGTCTTGGCTCACCACGTAGCAGTTGTGGTGCTTGCATAGCTTGACGTAGAGGGTGTGGGGTCCCAGCCGGGCGGCCGGATGACCCCTGGGCACCACCAGGGGCAGCTTGGGACTGGTCAGCACGGGCAGGTGCTGCAGCGTCTTCTCGCAGCGCTTCACCGTCATCCAGAACCTGAACCGGAAGGGCCACGGCCGAGCAATGCCACGGTGTCTCGAGGAAAAGATGGCAGAGGCGCACCGAGGATGTCCGTACAAAAATGCACAAACAGCTAGACATAAGGCCAGTTCACAATCTTGTAACCGCTTCTCGCGCCACCTGTCGGGTGGACCTGGAACACTTCTGACCAGCGTATAATTAGGCCGAAGGTTTCCCAGCATTTGTGAGATCATTTCCATGCACTGTCTATGAGAAATGGTGTCTTATAACATTGTCACGATTATCTCGAGCCCACGATAAAAGAATGGTGCGTGAAATAATATAAAAATATATACGAAGCGTTCAATGTGTACCAGATAGGTGGCGCCTCCGAGCCAGCGCTATTAATTAAGCATTTACGAGAGATTGCAACGCGCTCGTTCACAGCAAAACGCAAATCTGTGAACCAGATTATACACGGGAGTAGAGCTCAATTCTACGCTACATTATACGTTTCTCAGATTACGCACGCCGGTGAGCAGGAGTAAAGGAGACGAACAGACAATTGCAAAGGACCTCTTGATCTATACAAACAAAAACTGCCATTTGTTTTACGAGGAGAGTGCCTGACCGCGCAAGCCTCGGCCTCACCTCAGGTCAGTGAGGAGGGTGTCTAGCTTCGCCGCGTCTTTGTTCAGGGCCTCTTGGATCTCGCCAATCATGGGAGGATCTGCATGAGGAAAAGCCGGAAACACTTTTGACTGTTTATCGGAATCGCAAGGTTGCAACGCCGACTGCGGCCAAAGTCCGAGCACCAGAAACTGACGGTGGCAAGTGGGGAAGCGCAATGAGGCATCCAATATCGCAAAAAAACAACACGGCGAACATATTATCGTAAGGCGGTTTAGGCATGTGAAAAAAAAAAGAAAAAGGCAAGCTCACCGTACTGGGGCACAAAGGCCAGGAAGTATCCGGTGTGGGTGTCCACGGTGACCAGCAGGTTTTCCGACTGCATGCAGGGCTGCAACAGGGGAACCTGCAGCATGGCTGGGGAACCCAAAATGGGGCCTGAAACGCAACAACGACCGCACTGTTTTCATACCGTTCAAAATGGTTCCTTTGTTTCGGGCTTCCGCGGTTCGGCCCATTTCGTGGCGGCCGGCAGGAAGCCGGATTGGGAGCCGAGAAACGAGCCGATTCCCGACGTCACTCACATTCGGCGGGTCCCACGACCGAGCTGCGGAGTCTGTCGCGAAGGTCGGACAGGCGCTGCTTGGTCCGGATGTGGATCGTCTGGATGAGAAGCTTCTCCACGGACAGAAACTCCGACTGCAACGACAACGCACGCTCGTCGCAATGGGAGTCGTGACTCCGGGGCTCCCTCCAAATGCCTTTTATATGTGTCAGCGGAAAACGTCGGCGAGCTCGAACGTGCTACCGAAATCTCACCGACGAGCTCCTGCTACAAAGCCCCTCCGCCCTTTTAACTTTAGTGGAGCAAACGCTGGAGAGGAGGCGGGCGGAGAAGACCACCCATTTTGGCGAGTGGAGAGCTTTGTGGCAGGGGTCCAGCTGCTCTTAACCTGCAACAGGCTACGGTGGCACTCGTGCCCTTATCAGACAGACCTTTCAAAGGCTTTTACACTAAAGACAGTCGAAGAACTGACTTAACCGATACCCATCAGTAGAACGTGAGGCGTCGGGATGGCGATCTGGTCTGTCGATTCTGTACTCGCTCTGCTCTGGAGGTCTACAAAATATCCGCACAACGCGAGTGGTACGCTTCGTTCTCGCCGCTGCGTTTTCACGCCTTCGTCCCAACAGCGCTGCATACGCCGGGCCAGCTAAGGGCGAAAGGTGGCAACCTTGATGGCCTGGTCGGCCCAGACAGCATCCTTGTGCGGAAGCGCCGGGTTGTGGGTCACGCGGAGAGGCTTCCTGGGATCTGCCGAATCCACCTGGATGTTCAGCTGGTATGTCTGCTTTTCCTTGCTGAACTGGTCCCTGCGGGCAAAGGAGAGAAGAGCCCTCAACACCACGGTAGAGTCGTGAGCTGTCATGAAGTACCACAGCTCCCAGGCCTCCGACCAGAGTCGCTTGGCAGTGCAGGTGTCAGAGCCGCATCAAGATAAACTCGTCATCTGGAACTCCCTATTAGAACTAGACTGGATGCGCCTACAAGTAATGTAACTCCGTATGACGTTGCACTAAAAGCTAGGGAGTCCAAACCTGGAGGGAAGAACTTGAAAAGGAACCCCCTGTAGCCTTAAGGAAAGAACGGCCTCGAAATTCCAATTTTTTTTCGAAAAATGTGTTTCTAAAAAAAGTTTATTTTCGGTTCATTTAACTTTCGAAGCATAGTGTCAAGAAGTTTCATTTAGAAATATGCGAGATTTATTTCACAAAAAAATATTTTCAGCACGGTCGCAAGCATGTCGCCAAGGAGATCGTTCCAATCTACAACAGGCTGACGCAGCGGGAATTGCTCATCTGATGCTCCCGCATGAAAACGCAGAATGCAAACGAGAGCTTCAATGCCCTCATCTGGAAGCGCTGTCCCAAAACGGAATTTGCCTCGCTGCAAACTGTGGAGACGGCTGTTGCTTTAGCCGTGCTTGAGTTTAATCTCGGTCCTAGAGGTTTTGAAAGGGTGCTCAAGGAGATGAACATTGCTCCTGGAAGCCACCAGGCGAAGCATGCCTCCAAGGCAACTCGGGGCAAGATTGCCAAGGTGAAGGTCAGGGGACTCGACACGTCGAAGATGGCCCACAAGCGACGCAAGCTGGAAGCTATCGTCCGGGAACAGCGCAGCCTGGATGGCGAGGGTGCCACCCATGCTCCAGGAGGATTCTAAGCTCCTGGGACCCATCGAAAATAAAGAAACCTCAAGTTGAAACTTGAAATGCATTTTTCTCAGTTTTACTTTTTGGCAGGAATTGTCATCTTAGGAAATGTATCATTTGACATTTTCAATATGGAAAGACTTCCTTTAGGGTCCTCCTGGGATGGAATTTTGTGGGGAACAAGATAGGGTACTTTTTATTTTAAAAAAACTCACTCCTTCATTATGAAAACAAAGTATTATAAAACACAAAAATTTGAAAATTATTGTTTTTGTTGTTAGGTGTGTTTTTTCCCTTAGAATTGCAGCTTTTATAATTGATTTTTACCTTAACTTGCAGCATGTGCATTGTACTTCACATTAAAGCAAGGACTTTTTTTAAATTCCAGTTATATTTTTTCAACTATACATTTCCTAACAAGGTCCCTTTAAATCTGGAATTTGAGGAAATTAGTATGTCATAAAATTGGTCTATAATGCTGAAACTTGGCAGGTTATCCTTTCTCACAGTGTTCAATTCACCTTGCAAATCTCAATTGACTTGGATAAAGGGTTAAAAAGTTGACCCCCCCAGGCCATATCCCCCTTAATGCGGCAGTCAGCACTGCACCAAGAGGCTAGAAGCTAGAAATGTCGGTAAAACTGACAGTGAAAGCAAAGAGCTTGGAGCTGGCAATAGACGCTTCTTCAGGGTGATGCAGAATGAAGACAAACGCCTTACTTTTATGAAACTCCGTTAATTGTAGATGTCTGTCCAAGGGATCTTGTGCCTCGGCTAACTCAAGTAGCACGAATGGGGTGCAGTCACCCAAACGGCGAGTTCAACTTTTTAAATAAAACTGAACTGTGAAAAAAAAAAAAAGTAATTAGGTCATTTGTAAATCAATTATGCATAATAAAATTCTCTTTATATATCAGTCCTAGTTCCCTATGACGCAGGATTTATACTAACAATGTGGCACTTGCAGCATGCTGCTCTCCCGTGGAGATTGCTTACCTCCAGTACTGCACAACCAGATTTTGCCCTGGACGATATTCATCGACGCGGACGAAATCTCCGAGTCGCTCGCGGCAAAGTCTTGCAAGCTGAGGAAAACAAATGTAATCTTTGCTGTGGTGACTTATTTCAGGGCAAAAAAGGTTTCACCTTGAAGAAGACTTATAAAAAATATGTGGACAACTAATGGAAGAAAAAGAGTATCGTAAGCACTTACCTGGGAGTGTATGACCTCTAGCTGTAGACTCAAGCAAAAAGAGTCTATTGAATGCAAAGTCAAGAATCATCGAACGTAGCAGAAATGTCCAGGACAAGCCTTGTTCATCTTGCACAAAATTTCCTCAAGGCAAGCCCCAAACACCACGAAAGAGTTTTTGTATATGTTTTCCTGCCTACAATCACTGACCAGACAATGGGTGCAACCGCAACAATAAAACGTATTGCACATATTTCTTTGCAAAGTAGCCTAAAGTCGAAACCGATAACTATGCCTGCGCTGAAGCTTCACCGTTAAGCAAAATTCTGAAGCAAGCGACATTGAAGCAAGCGACAAAAGCACGACCCAAGAAAGCGAACTGTTGCAAAACAGACAGAGGCTACTTTTCAGAATTGGGGGCTACGTGCAATAGTGATGTACAAGTGGAGCTCCCAAGAGGGTCAACCCATCATTCTCTCCGGCGCTGGTTCAAGGTGAATATCTCTACTCGGCTTGACACGTGAACGAATATCTGGAATGTTATATCGGCAAAAAGGAAAGTGGTGTGGTAACAATCTCCGCCTCCGGGAAAAGAGATGTAAGAACGGTGCGAGCCTACTTGCACCCTTATTGCATGTGGCCCCTCAACTGTTCCAGAGTAGCGTCTGCACGATTGAGCTTTTCGTACTACGCAAAACGGGTGCCGGCAAGGATACGCAAGCAGTTGTAAAGCTCGTGCAGTGGCTTGGGGTTGTCGACCAGGCGCGACTGTATCAGCTGGTGAATAAACTGGATCTGTAGTGAATGTACCAGGGCGCGGCAGTCTGCATAAACGAAATAGGAAAATGGTCAGTGTCTAAAAAATCAGAAGTACACACATCTATCAGGGCTAGCTTCTCTCTGGGCACTGTGACAATGCGGTGCGCAAGTTCATCTGCTTCTTTCGCAGGGGTCGTGGTGACATCAGAATGCCGAGCTCTGATTGGATCTGATTGAAGGATAGTGGGTACACCTCAAGGCAGGTTGCTTTCAGGTCAACCAACTATCCTTCAATCAGAACCAATTAGAGCTTGGCGTCGTTCTGATGTCACTGCAAATCCTGCGCAAGTAGCAGACGACTTGTGCAGGACTTGTGCATAAGAACTCCAAACATGTTATCACAAACTTTGGCTTTGCATGATCCCACTGCATGGGTGTTTTTTTGCACGCCATTTTCCCAAGACGAATTTCTCTAAATCCGGAACAAAGCCCTACATTTTAGGCTCAAATAGGAGATAAATTGGACGGACCTCCGGTGTCCTTGTCTTCCACGAGGATGTCAATGTCGAGCAGCCTCCAGGGAATGTTCTGTCCATCTCCCATCAGCGTCAGAGACACCTGCACATTCGCACGGGGTTAGAGCGAAGGATGTGGTGAAAGGAACTAGTGCCATTGATATGTAACAGGTCCGGTGGGTAAAGTCTCGTAGCAAGCACACTTTCTTAATACAGTTTGGATGTGTAGTAGGACTCCTACTGTAAACACCTCAAGACACCTGCCCTGCTGCTGCCATGTGGTCAAGACAATTCTCACCAACACTGTTCTATTAGAACTCAGAACAGAAACAGCTTCCGATAGACTGCGTGTCAAACTTCAGAACTCTGGCGGGCTGTGAAAAGGGAATGAGGTCATGGTGGTATGTTTTGGTGCCAATATTTAAATTTGCCAGGGTGGAACAATTTCTAGTGTTTCGCATAAACAGAATTCCAGTATATTTGCACGATAAGTTTCCTTGACTATTTTAATGTGAGAAATTAAGTCACCACAAAATGCTCGGTGATTCATGGCACTATGCAACAAGAATAAAGCAAAGCATGGCCCCAGAGAGATGATTTACTGCTCTTCTACGAAACAAACTGTTTGGGTTGCACATTGCTCGGCTTGGGCGCCAATCGTAAACTACAGCCACAAAATCCTTTTTTTTTTAAAGAAAAACGAAATCTAGCAGAAGCAATAAAACAAACAATTTGAGAAGAACTGACCTCAAATTCATGTTCCACGTGAAACATCACTCTTCCATTTTCTGGAAAACAAAGAACATAAAGTCAGCCCATGAGAATGAATGAGCATCGCCCATTAAATAAAGCATGCACAAGCCACCACACAAGAGATCTAGTGAGGTGGAGCATCGGCGGACGAGCATGTTAGTTAATGCACCATAGCTCGCAGCAAGTGGAACGAGAGCTCGCACTGCAGAACCCAAGGATCCCGGGTTCTAATCCCCACCCCTGCCCCTCTGGATCTGGATGAGCATCATACCAGTCATGTATCGCTACTGCGTGATGCATGGTAAAGACCCCAGGCTAGCAGCAGTACCCCACTGGCAAGGTTTCTCACCCACACCAATGACACCAGATGCCCGTTGAGGGCTGACTTCACTTCCCGTCGTATGGACACACTACTCAACACAATTGGTTTTTTATCTACGTGTGAAAAACTTGAGGCCAACCCACCAATGCGAAGGGACCTCATCTGAGGTGGCAGATCTGAGGACACCAGGCGATACTGGATGATTTGATTTAGCTCGAAGCAACGTTGATCTTCTCTCCGACGGGGTGATGGGGTCTGGTGGTACGATTTTGTCCTGCCAACAAAAGAATGGAATAAGAGGTTTCGGCTGGTTTCTGTCCAGAGGCCATTCCATTATCTAAAAATCCACAGCCTAGCACCGTAGAAAGCGAACCTATCATGTGCAACAGGCATCAACACCGAGAATGGCGCTGGCCAGATGTCCTTTATTGGAACGGTCTATAAGGAAACAAAGACAAAAAGAAAATGCCGTTGGATGCCACGAGTTCTCTAAAACTAGGATGCTAAAGTTACCCAAAGAGGCCTCAAGATACTGCTTAAAGGACTATGACATCTGATAAAATGACACATGGTGGCTGCCTTTTCTCATAGCAGTCTTAAAAATCAAGTTACACGATACCACAACCAATAGCTTATGTTTATGAGTAAGAAAAAATCAGCAGAACCCATCCTTTGGGAATGATTATCTACGTTAATGCGAATAGCATCAAACGGTGCGGAGTTATGCGCGTTCGTCAGGTGGCCGGCACACTCTAGATACGCCAGCCCACTCTTGAGGCGATTCTAAATTTGTTGACACTTTCACAGCCCTGCGCACGATCTCCGCAGCCCAGCACGTGCGTTTGTGTCACTTAGGAAGGCGAGCAAAGCACGCGCCATACGCACAAACACTCAAAATGGTACCGACCAGACTTTCTGGCGTCTCAGCTAGTCTCAACCAACGGTACTCTAAACGGTTGTTTATATCTTTACCATAGGACGCGCTTTACAGCGCTGTCACAGCTACCGGTGCGCGCGCGTTCCATGCACGAGGGCTCATTCCGCTCTCGTGCTAAGCCTCACGAGAGCGGAATGAGCCCGCGTGCATGGAACGCGCGCGATGGTAAAGATATAAACAAGTTTTTAGAGTGCTTTGAATGACTGCCTTCATAGCTCTGTGGTTAGCGCGTCTGCCTGCTGATCAAAGGGTCAACGGTTCGAATCCCGCCGGCGCCGGTCTTTTTATTTATTTATCGACCCGCGGCGTAAGAGGTTAGATAGCCAGATAGATACATAGATAGATAGATAGATAGATAGATAGATACATAGACGAAAAGTGCGTGAAGTATCCAAAGAATGCTATTCGCATTAAAACTAAGAACTTGGACACAAGGGCAACAAAGGCAACTTCTCAGTCTTGGGATACTGAGACATTGGCACATTGAAAGTGCTTGCCTCAGTTTTGAAATGGTGCAGTTTCTACGCCAAGTTGTTGCAATTGCTGACACAAGAGAACTTGCCCTACCTTCACAGCTAAGCGGGGAGATAACAAGGCCCTCTGGCCCTGAGGGTACTAAAATAAATAAATAAATAAAAAAAATTACACCATCTTCCCGAGGGAACCATGGCGTGATGCGGAGCATCGCGGATCGTAATTAATTTATTCCCTTCTTGACTGATTTCTTTTGGCCGGCCGGATTTGGGCTGCGGCGGATGCGAGCGGCCGAGAAACGCTAGCAGACGACAGCCGCAGAGTTGCGGGAAAGCCCACCCCACTGGAAAGCCCTGGCGTGGCGCTGCGACCCGCGCGCCTAAAACTATGCTCCTTTCACTCCTCCGGGGGAACGCGCGCAGCGCGCTACCGCTGCTTATATTCACACTTGAAGGAGAGGAGACTAGAGGAGGAGAGTTGCGCATGCGCACGTGGTGTGAGTAGAAGCGAACGCACGCGAAGTGCACGCAGCTGGTAGAGAGAGAGAGCGGAGAGAGTAACGCGCAGCTGTTGGAGAGAGGGAAGGAGGAGAGTTGCGCATGCGTAGTGTGAGTGCGGACTCACGACGCCGCGGGACATAGACCCGAGCAAGAGATGCTCCGCATCTAAAAGAGGATGCTCTTACACGGATGCAGGTCGGAAGCCTGGAGTAGGTGCCTAGGGTCAAGACCTCAACCGCACATGGTATGTGGAAACTGGGCAGCCTGCACAAGAAAGGAAATATAAAAGTGTCAGTAACTAAAAGCAACTTCCACACAGAAAAAAAAAAAAAAAGATCCATGTAAAAAAAAAAATTTCTTTGTGAAGAATAGGCAGTGTTTTTTATCAGAACTGACATGACCGTCTACTTAGTCCGTTCTGAAATTATACAGTCCAGGCATGCACACACTTCTGTAGTTTTAGCACCCCAGAAACATATATATCAGCAGGTGTGAACACTTTGCAAAGGAGAACACTAAACAATCCACATCACAGGAGTTCTCAAATTCAGTTCTTGTGACACCAATACAATTTTGTGTCAAGTGCCCAGTGGATGATCTCAAGAGCTTGTGACAAGAAATTGTGCCATGTCATTCACAGCTTCCTCACCTGGCCTGCACCAGCGTCTCTCTCGCCATCATGGCCAAGATGTCGGCCGTCTCTGACAAACAGCAAGTTCTGCTTGTCCAGGAATCCCACAATGGCCTGCAAACATTAATGCCAGCTGTGTTTAAGGCAAGCTAGAACAATGAATACCATACTACAACCACGGTGTGCATTCAAAAATCTATTGGCCTGCTTTTGTACTGTTTTACGTACAAGGCATGAACACCAGAGTAACTTGAAACTTCTAGTTGACAGAGCAAACAAAAACTACCCACAACCACCAATGATTGGCACAGCAAAACATGTAGATCAAAGAATGGAAAATTTAAAGCCTCTTCACACATACAGCAGAGTGCTAAGCCAGTGCCACGTCTGCGCTCGAAAGAGCACTCTTAGGCGCTTCCTAGTGCGTGACTTAGTTCTAATATAGAATACGATTAGCAGCTTTAGGAGCGCCTTGTTAGCGCTTCTTGTACCGCGGTTACTGCTGCGGATTAGCGTGTGCACTACGGTTCCAGTTCCTGTGGTTGGGTGTGCATCAACAGTACCATGATGGCCATGTGGGATGCTGGAATAGAAACGCAACAAATGCTGTTACATACGCAATTGATGCATGTTTGCGGACGGCATAACGCCCATAAGAGGCTTCTGGGTGCGCGAAATCTTTCGGCACCGAGATGCCGACGGCTACTTAGCGAACCTTGTTCCCAGGCTGAGGGACCAAGATACGCAGCTCTTTAGAAGGTGAATATTTTTTAACTGCGCGTCTTTGAAACCAGAATCACGCATGTCAAATAGAAAGCAATAAGGTTGTACCCAATCAATTAGTCGCTCAAAGTCCATGACTCTGGATCGTCTGCCCAACCGTTTGCTTGGAGGGCGGCTTTTTGCTTCCTCTTCTTTCACCACCCAGGAAAAAACAACAACGGAATCGCCGTGCACATGCTATTCTGCAGCAGCAAGCACGGCACAAGGAGTGTGAGAGCGCTTGCACTGTGCTGCTGAAGCGCTAACCGAGCGCTCACATCACGTGCAAGTTGGTGCCACATGAGCGCTGCTTCCAGCACTCATGAGGCACTAACTTAGCGCTCTGCTGTATGTGTGAACCGGCCTTTAGTCTGCCATGATGCACATGAGCGTAAGTTCTGGCTCCTAGAAGAGTTGCTGCTCAATCAAACAACAGAGCTAGACAATGTTGTCGCTAAATTTCTTCAACCCCCACTGCCACGTAACTCAAAAAAATGCAAAAAAAGAAGATCTGGTACACTTCTTTTGAACAAAACTACTCATTCAAATAATCCCAAGGGCTGGACAACAGCACCAAGACTGAAGTAGCTGGAACTTTGCATTATGTGTCACCCACATATTGTCCTGCATCGTTGTGAAGTGGTGAGACAAAAACAAAAACTTACGGCACATTTCTCCACCTTGGTGGCACTGGCAGCCCACTTGACGAGCGCTAACAGGCGTACGAAGAGCTGCCTCGTGCTGCTGGCAAACTGCACAATCTCTATCTTGCGTTCCACATCCGTCTTACGGGGCAACCTGCATCGATAGATGGTATTGGCCATACCCTTTGTATTGGGTGGTAACTCGCACCTAGACTACAACATCAGTCGTGCGCCAGGGCTTGCAGAACATCGGTAGTGGTACACCGTAGTATCAAGAAACACGAAGTTAATGAGACCCACACGAGAGATTTACTTATTTCATTCACTGTTCTCCCTAAAGCCCAACAGGCAACTGGAATGAAGGGAAAGTAGAATTACTCCCTTTCCTCATAGTCTTGGTTGGATGTGCCAAATCTAAAGAATCTCTAACGAGCAGTATTAATACCGCCTAGAAGACGAGGTCTGTACATTACGTCATTGTTGCTGGATCCCCACAAGTGGCAAACATGCTGAAAGTCGACGGGCATATGCAAAAATGCGGGAGACGCACACTGCACCTTGGTTAGCATTGGCGCTCGTCACGAGAGACGCAAGACGCACGTGCGGCAACGCAGACACAAGCTAAATGGCACCGCGTGGCTCCGCTACTGATAATATTTTTGGAATTAAGATTTTGCGCCCATTGTAGATTATCCTGTGCCCACTCCACCCTCCCCCAACCCCATTCCTACAAAGTATGAAAAGTAAAGGAAAGAGTTCCATCCCTCCCGAGAATTATGCAGGTCAACCTTTCTAAGGGCCCATAACTTTATGCACGTAAATAAAAGAGACTGCAGGTGGGGCTAATCCTCTAGTCAAGGCTCAGTTATACAGATCTACTGCATACATGGGGCTACTTTGATGCCAGAATGCACCTTCCCTAAACAAATTTTAAAGATATATATATTTTTTAACGTTATGTATAACCCATGTTACATATTTCCTTGATCTTTCTATATTACCTTCAAACAAGATGTGCCCTATCGGAAGAAGGCACCTCCACGACCGTGTTCCGTATGCCCGTTCGTGCTTTTTGATTTACAACATTCGAACGCAGTGTTTCATCTCAACAGGAACAGAAGAAAGGCACTGGTCGTTACTGAGGGTCTGAAGACTCTACGACCTGAAACTTGGGGCGCAGAGGATGAATTACTCAAAATGTACATTCTGATGCATAGAACTCTGTCGGCAGAACTTAAAGCATAACAAAAATGTAGCACAAAGCTAGACTCACAATTCAGCAAGTACAGTCAGTTCGTGGTACGTCCTTTGTAGAATGAAGTCGATGAGCCTCCCCAGGGGAATGCTTCCAGCCCCTGGGGAAGTGTTGGCGATCTGCATGGCCATCGCCTCCAATGATCTTCACTGTTACTGTGAAAGGGAAATCAACTTGGGAAGTTCGCTCACTGAAGCATAACGTGTTATTTGACAGCGTGAAAAAGCTACACTTTCGCGAAAGCGGAATTAGTAGAGTTGCTCGAGCACGTCGATTTTACCTAGCACGTAAACGATACTCGATCGATTTACTAGGTCTTAGTCGACATAATCTTTCAGATTTGACAGGTCGGGGCGGTTAAAGTACGGCCTGCTATTTTAATTTTTTTTTTCTTAAGTAACACCGATAGCGCGATTTTAACATGAGAACAAATAATTACAATATCTTATGCCTTTCCCTGAAACCGACAGATTGAAATGGGGTTTTCCTAGCAATGATGTTTGGTCAAGTAACTCTTGAACCGATTCATATGCATAGCTGGTAACAGACAGAAATCCAACGTAATAGAGGAGTAAACATGGCGCACACAAACGAGTGGCTTCCATACAGCCCGTAGATGTGGGCTAAAATAGTTGAGGCTATTAATGTACAAGGTGATAATGACCAAAACGAGTGAACATACCCGATCAGCTTGCGACGTCACAGGTCAGTCCTGGGCTCAGTACGGACAGAACAGAAAATACACAGGTTTTCCAGCAACCAAAGATGCTACACATAGTAACGACACTAAAATGAGACACAGATCATATAGGATATTTGAGAATAAATAATTAAGGTCGCCTGTAGCGACGGAAAAAAAAGCCCACAACGACCCACTATCAACTCAGAGCTGCCATACTGGCGTCCCAACCTGCCAAACCCAATGTTGCCAAGCGAAACGCGAAACCACCCAAACCATGTAAGTCTTAAAATATATCTGGCAACAATAAAATTAAAATAAAAATAGTGGGCAACACTGGTAAAACAAAATTGTTGAAAATACTAAATATTAAAAACAGCAACTTATGCTTGTAGGTTTTATTATTTTAAAGTAGTTTATAGCCCATTTTAGTGTGTTCAAAATGCGATTGTTTGGTTGATAACGAAACTTGCTGCCTCCCTTGCCCGAAAGAGGACGCCAAAAAGCGCGCATAATTTTGAAAGTAACTTTTGTTCGATTTATTGAGATTTACTTATTCTCAAGTTATGAAAAAAGTAGTAGCAGTAGTACATAGGCGTAGACTTCGGGGGGCATCGGGGCTTGTGCCCGCCCTAGTGAGATCCAAAAGGGGGGGGGGGGGGCAGAGCCACCCCCGTGCCCGGGGTAATGATCCTTACCGAGACGATGTTTACGTGCCAAGTAACGAGCTTCTAGTAGTGGCATGTAAACAAAATAACGCCCACGTTGCCTTTATTGACAAAATACATGGGAAATGGAATCCCAGCGTGCTCTCGTTAGCTTCAATCTCCAGTTCTGGCGAAAAGGTAAAGTGCAGCACCCCCCCCCCCCCCCCCGGAGAACTTCTCAGCCCCCCCCCCCCCCCCCCCGGGAAAATGGAAAGTCTACGCCGCTGCAGTAGTAGTATGGAAACCTTTGAAGACGGGTAGACAGGTTTTCGTATAACGTCATACCAGTGGCGTCACAAGGGGGGGGCGGACCGCCCCGGGTGCAGGGCTCAGGGGGGTGTCGCGGCGGGCCACGGGGGGGGGGGGGGGGAGTCGCGGCGGGCCACGCGAGAGTGGGGGGGGGGGGAGTCGCGGCGGCCCAAGCAAGAGCGGGGGGGGGGGGGGTGATGCGGCGGGCTGCCGCCCCGGGTGTTGCTGACCCTCGTGACGCCACTGCGTCATACTGTTCTCTGTAGATTTTGTAAAATTTTCGACAAAGGAAAATAAATTTATTTTGCCAAATGTGTCATTTGCGTGACATCCGCCGCACGAGACCAAAAGTTGTTCAATCGGTGCCTTGTGAACTATGAGACATAGGCGTAGACTTCGGGGGGGGGGGGCATCGGGGCTTGTGCTTTTCCTGGTGAGGTCCAAGGGGAAGGGGGGGGGCAGAGCCCCCCCCCTATGGGCCCGGGCCATGATCCTTACCGAGACGCTGTTTACGTGTCATGTAACGAGCTTCTAGTAGTGGCATGCAAACAAAATAACGCCCACGTTGCCTTTATTGAAAAAATATATGGGAAATGGAATCCCTGCGTGCTTTCGTTGGCTTCAAACTCCAGTTCTGGCGAAAAGGCAACGCGCAGCATCGCCCCCCCCCCCCCCCGGAGAACTTCTCAGCGCCCCCCCCCCCCCCCCCGCGGGAAAATAGAAAGTCTACGCCGCTGCTATGAGAGAGGAGTTTTCAAGCGAAGAGAAGCTGAAAGCACTAATAAGCAGAAATAAGCAGAGTGAGAGAGATATATTATTTATTATTAAGCAGTGGGTGGCACGATGGGCGTACCAACCCGGGGGGAGGGGGGGCAAGGAGGGTGCTTGCCCCTTAGTTCTCAGAGTGGGGGGGGGGGGGCAGGTTTTGTCCCCCTCCCCCCTGAAACAGCCGCCACGGGACAGGGCAAACACTGGCCGGCGGCGCCCAAAGGGATACCAAGGGCACCAAGGGTTTGCCCTCCCCCCCCCCCCCCCGCCACACACACACACACACACTCAACAGCAAGTTGGTACGCCTTTCGGTGGCACTCAGTTGGTCGAACGACGTTTTAGTGAGCGCCGAATTTTCATCGAAAGACAATTTAGCGAATAGTCGGCCGCCGCGAAGACGGGTGGGCCAAGTGAGTTAACATTTTTGTAATGAGCCGCCACAGACTGCCTCCGCGAAGCGCCATGAGCGCAGCGCGGGGGCGGGGGAAGGGGGGGGGGGGGATGCTATCATTATTTTATCAAACGTCATTCGCTCATGTGATATGGACCGCGGAGCCAGCCACCACAGAACCATCAGCATATAAACGTAAATATTGTTCCAACAATAAATTAAAAAAAAAATATTCGATTATTTTTTTAGCTTTTTATTTAGAAATATTGATCAGATCGTGGACTTCATATTTTGATCAGTTATCGGTCACCGAATATTTTTCCTACCTTGTGTTGCCCGGATATGCATTTTCGCAAGAATTAGCAACCGGATGAGCAACCCTACATCTGTACGTCAATGAGGGACGCCTTGAAGTAGAAGTCCATGAGCTGCGCACCTGCCAACGCCTTGCCGCGAATGATGTCGTCGTTGCTGTCCAAGTGTTTTTCAAACAAGCTCAGAACCCGCCGACTCGGGAACTCCTTCAAGCAGACGTCTTTGACTAGCACTTTGCAGAGGACGGTGAGAATACCCGAGCGCTGTTTGACCTGCGCTTCGTCCGCCAGTATCAGCAAGAGTTCGGTGGTTGCCCGCATGTCAATGTAGACCATGAGCTCCAGGAGGTCGGCCATCTTGAAACGCACAGTTTTGACGTTGTTGAGCAGTTGCGCGTAGGCGGAGCACACGATTTCCGTGTAATAGGCCCTGAGGGGCGACGCTCTTCGTAAGGCTGGCAGTGCGGCCATCAGGAAGTCCGCTGCCCGGAGCGTAGCCTCGGGGTCATTGCCCCGCAGGTCAGCGAGGTTCTTCTCGAACAACGACGTGTACTCCCGAGTCCTGAGCCAGTAGTGGATCTTGGTGCGGAGCCTGCGAATCATGCATCACCGCGGGAAGTAATGCCAAAAGCGGCCCGCGATCACGGCATAATTTTGCGACACTGGAAGAGGGCGTCCTAGACCAGGCGAGCGCCTCCTTGGGCGAGCGCGTGGTGAGCACGTGCACCAAATGAGATTGCGATGCACTTAGCGATCGTGATTGATGAATCCGCAGCGAGGCTCCAGGCTCGGGCATTATGATCAATTACGATTATCTTTTCAATCAGGGGTTTCCCAGGAATTGAAATTAAGGGAGATGTCTAAATATTTAGGGGGAGTTGGGGGGGGGGGGGGGGGGGGCATTGAGAATAAAGGAGTCGTTGCGAATTAAGGGGGTGCCTTTAGAAAACAAAAAGGCTGTGTACACCCCCCCCCTCCCTCCCTTAGGGAGTATGTAGGGAAATCTTTGTTTTCTTGGAAACACCTAAAGAACGTGCAAGAGCCAGTTGCACCATCTCGCAGTAGATGGATATATAGCAATTTTTATGTTTTGACTCGCCGCTAAAGCGCGGCGCTGTAGTCGTATCCATCCAGTTTGGTTGTTTGATTTCTGGTGGACGCGAGCGGCCTGGCCTCAAGGGTGAGTTTCCCAACTGAGTGTTTTAGTAACGTTGCTACACTCTCAGAAAAAAGGGTGTATTATTACACCCTTTGTCCCATATAATACACCCCCAAACTTCAATTTGACGTACAGCGCCCTATAGTCGAACAGACGGCCCCAAATTTTACGAGGGACTTGATAGCCGTGTGGTACAACTTATTAAAATAGCTAATGTACGTGTTACTGATTACCAAAAAAAAAAAAAAAAAAGAATCGGGTTTTCTTGGCCCGACTGCAAAACCTCAGTGTTTTCTTTCTGTGGCCTTTGATACGTACTTTAGCTATTAGTTGTCATTTTCCAGGTGGTGCTGGGCAAATATGCTGAGCCCCCGTGCATTTGGCTCATATGGCCTCCCTCCCCCAGGGCCGAAATAAGGTACGGGCTAAGGGCTGCAGCCCAGGGCCCCGGGTGGCCCCGTGCTGGTCCCTGGAAATTCGGGGAAAAAAAAATGCTAGTCGGTATTAGTTTAGAATAGGTGGTATTCACTCAGCCTGCAGGTTCGATTTTGCCAGGAGCGCCACCGTCGATCCGCCATCTTCGAGGTCGCGGTTTGACAGGCTTGGGTACGTGCGTACGCGGTCGTCCGTTGGTAGTGTGTGCTAATTTCATATATTTGAAGAGGCTTCGTTGAACAGAAGAGAGAAAAGTTTATCTCGGAGGCGGACCGTTTTAGTTTCCTTATTGCCGCCGAGTACCGTGTGTAAAGGCTGAACCGCATGCAATTTAGCGAGCGACGGCGACAGCGACGGCGAGAGACAAGCGACGACGACCCGCTTCGCTGTCGCTCGGTCACTCGCGCGACGAGGCAAACCACATGAAAGCGACGGGAGTAAGCGACCAAGGCGATAAGCGACGTTTTGTAGAAATCCAAAAACCGAGCGTCGCGACGAGCGACCGTGAGAAATCTCCTTCGCTCGTCGCCGACTTCCGTCGCTGTCGCCGTTGCTCGCTAAATCGCTTACATGCGGTTCACCCTTCACTGTCGCTCGTCGCGTAGCTCGGTTTTGATATTTCTAGAAAACTTAGTGCTAATCACTTTGGTCGTTGTTTGGTCCCGTCGCTTTCATGCGGTTTGCCTCATCGCGCGAGTGACCGAGCGGCAGCGAAGCGGGTCGCCGTCGCTTGTCTTGTCGCTCGCCAAATCGCTTACATGTGGTTTTTAAATCGCTTGGGCTTAATAAAAAATGCGCCGTATTTTTCATAAGCTGCGCACTCGGTGAGCCGCATGGTATGTTTCTGCACAGGTACGAACGCCGAAGGCACGACGTACGACACAGAGGTGATGGAGCAACACGGTTACACGGCCGTAGTGCAGAAAATCCGCTAGAGAAAAACAACAAAGAAACTAGCAAAACAAAACAAAGAGTAATCACACCGTGCTACAAAAGCACTAAAGTAGAAAAATCAGTTCTCGCAAGAGCTACCGCCGTGGGCATACGGCGCGCGACACGGAGCGCTGCATGGAGCCGAGGGAGCAACGCGGCCGCGGTGAACGAGTCCGATAGCGACAAAAACGAACTAAAACACATAAAAAATATTCCTACGGCGCTTCAAAAGCACCAAAGTACAAGAATAACCCCTAGTTTCGATCAAAAAGACCCTTTAAAGTGGTAAAATGCTGCTAAACCACGCTGAAAGGCCCGGCCGACACCTACGTGCGGCAGAAAGAGACCTCGAAGATGGCGACCGATGGCATGCCAGCGAACCAGCGAGTGACGTCAGGAATGTCACCTAGCTCACCAAAAGTGGAAACAAACTCAGAGGAGCCTTGGGCCCTGGCTTTCTGACGTCGTGCATCCCCCCACCCCAACCCCCCAAACTTTTTTTTTTTTTTTTAACGGGAAAACAGGGATGTTACAAAGTTACCCTCTTTAGACGAGCTGGTGTTTGTGAGCTCGTTGTAAAAAACTGTGCTAGAGCAAAACAAAATGTAAGCGCTGCCTCCACCCTGTCGACGCTGGCGGTCCCTTTGAGATCTCTTCTAATTGAAAACCAGACTGAGTCCTCTTTTGTACTGGGGCACCCTCGATGCGCGTTGTACGGACAACAGTGGGTTGTAGGGTGACCACCTTCCTGCTGTCCAGATGGGGGACACCCTGACCCGGGGGGGGGAGATGGGGGACGTGTTTTTTACGACTGAAGAAGCAAGTATTGACGAAAGGACTTATCAACACAGCCACACCTCCGAAATCCCGTGGTGTTCGGGAAAGCATATTCTATAACTGTAAAATTGTGTTGCGGCAATTTTAATAGTTAACATTTTATTAAAGGTGTCTATGTTAAAAACATAAAAATCGACCTCGCAGCAGGCGCCAATGCATCGCAAGTGAACTAGAAACCGTAATTTTTTCCGGCTTATTGTTTTCTGTCAATACTTACTCTTATACTAACATGCTCCTACACAAAATTAGAACCTTATGTTGTTGTTTTTTTCGACAATTGGGCTGTTGCAAGCTTTTTGTCCTAGCTAACTCGTTTACACACAAAAAAGATTTCTACAACTGTTGCGGCACTGACGCAGCATGATGTCCACACCAGATCACAATGCGAACGTTCTTCGAAAGCATGCGGGCCATGGACCTGGGCCGAAAGCGTTCGTGCGCTTACGTCCCCAGCGACTCACGAAGCCAAAGCGTGCGTGAAGTGTAGCACGAGCAATCGAGCACCTATCGGACGGCGGCCGGATCAGCGAGCGGCAAACGTAATTGCAGGCATACATATGGTTGTGCTGCGCACAAGGAGACAGCGGACGGAAAGAATAACGCGACGTCTAATTGGACGCGACGCATGCCCCACTTGGACGGCGCGTTGGGCACGCCCTGCTGCTCACACAACGAAGAAACTGGTAGCGTAGCTCCCATTATCGACTGGTAGCGCAGGTACGTCCGTCCTCGATGTGATAGTTCGTGCAGCCACCGCCT
Organism: Ixodes ricinus; assembly: GCA_037355805.1. NCBI lineage: Eukaryota > Metazoa > Arthropoda > Arachnida > Ixodida > Ixodidae > Ixodes > Ixodes ricinus. The sequence goes on along the minus strand of JAZHYW010025647.1, from coordinate 102,491 downwards.
GGTGCCGTCGGCTATGTGAGCGGGTCCATTTGCGCTTGCAATATTTTTCCATCAATTGAAGAGGCAGAATGGCCATGCGCGTCTCTCTCCTGCAAGAACGACGGTCGCTTCCCGCAGTGCGTGGATAAAAATGTCATACCATCGAGATTCACACGCTTACCAGCGACCTCTGCGCGTCCCCGTTGTTCGTCGGAAGCGCCATAATTTGCATAGTGAATTTTACGACAGTATGAGCTGCGGGACATTCTGGAAATATTGGTATTTCTTGCGGGACGCGGGACACGAGCCCTCAATGCGGGACAGTCCCGCGAGTCGCGGAACGCGTGGTCACCCTAGTGGGTTGGAAGGCAGCGCAAGTGTTGCCGAAGGCTACACGAGCAACATACATGCTACACATTACTTTTTATATATATTTTTGGTCTTTTAGTGAGGCTGTTTCAGCCTTGGGTCCAGACGCAGCCGACAAGCACGAGCGTGTGGCCCTGAATGGTGCCTGTACTGCACGAGCGCGCGTGCTTGGCAGGGACGCTGGAAGCCCGGAGCTCGCGCTTGTAGCATCGGCTGCGTCTGGACCCAAGCTGAAACGAAGTATAGTTCCATATGGAAAGGTTCCTCCGAAACGACAAGTTTAAAACACGCAAACAGAAACATCGGTGAACCTCCCGAAGCATTCTTTTCTAACCACTAACAGGCGTTTCAAGGAGCCGGCTCTTGAGATGTCCCCCAAAAGTTTTCGAGAGGCAGTGACTGCAAGCAACTGCTCTGGAGCCCGAGTCTGATCTGCCAGTGCGAGACACCTTTTCTGCCATCGAGTGATATGACCACTCTCCGAGGTATAACTTTTTATTCTTAGCTTAGAGCAGGAGTGGCCAAGCTGTTGCTCTTTGTGTGTTAAAGTGCGGCTCATCGCTTCATAGTATACCCCCCCCCCTTTTCCAGCCTCTCTGCCGGCCACATGAGTGCTTCCCCAAGAAAGAAAAGGAACGAGTTTTAAATCGAGACAGGTTATAAGGTTTGGTCCTGTGCTACCGCTACCATACGTACGTACAGTTGAACTGATTTTGACTTGGATAGATCTAAAGTAGTTCAAGTTTCATTTGATGGTCTAAAAAAGTTTGGATTCCCCCCCCCTCCCCTTTTTTTTCTGCCTTTTTGTTTAAGGCGGTTTTTCGAGGTTAGTGGTTTTGTATGCGGCTTTTTGGCCGGGTCAGCCTGGCCACCCCTAGCTTAGAGTTATACGTCTAAATGGCTGTGAAGCTCTAAATTTTGTGAATTTAGAAGAAACAAGACCATTTCCAAAACTAATTGAAATATTTTACCCTTAAAACAGACAGCATGTAGGAGAGATGTTCGAAACTACCTCCTTGATCTTCATGAGAGATTCCCGTGAATGTGCCCAAAATGACAGTGGTTGCTATATTGCAATTGCGTTCATCCTTAATTATTTATTTTACTATTTGTATGCAGAAGTCTTAATTTGGGACACGACAGTTTAGTTATTAGAAGAGGGTGGACGAGGCGGCTTGAGCCCTAAATACTTTAACCACCAAGATTACTTTGTTGTATGTTTTGCTTTATTGTTCAACTCCCCATATGTAAGATGAAAGTAAATAAATGAATTGAAAAAAAACGTCAATAATTAAAGGGGTCATAAGACGATATCGGGTTGGAATGTTCATGACTTTAAAGAGGCGCACTGGTCCTAGTCTGAATGTATGGACACACCGTATAGGTAGTGATAATAAACCTATAAACAGTAAAATATTTGTAATGTTTTTTTTATTTAATTTTTTTTCACCCCCCCCTTTTTTTTTTAATTTCGACCTCTGTAGAATACACTTCCGGGGTCGCTGCCCAGGAGAGTGTCTTTACTCTCCATGGCGGCGCAGCGCACGCAGCGGTGCTGTCGCCGGTAAACACCCTTCCAAAAACACTCCTAGGCCGCTGCCATGTTGCTGATGCTGACGACTACGTGTGATGGCGGTACGAAGATGTACGGCATCACACGCGGCGTCGGTACTTGGGGGCATTGAAAAATAATTTTACTGCCTTGAAACACGCAAGAAGAGCAACATAATTGTAAGAGATCTGGGAAAATAATCATGAGTGATAAGCTTATTGCATGCACAGTGCCACAGACGCTCATATTGGCCGAGGAACACTTTCAGTACGATGATGCTCCATAGCGATCTTGGTGCGACTGGTTTTAACGACCCTTTCGAAGCTCTGAAAGGGTCCAAAATGGCGACCCCATGGCAACCGACAGCGTTGGGCCAATCACCTTCATAGGCTTTGTTGTCTGTATGTTGGTATTTGTTTGTATCCGGCTAGCATGGTGGGAAGGCAATGGCGCTACTTTAGGGAGCGGTGGCGGCAGTCGGCACGGCAAAGCCAACAGAGCCTGTCTGGATAGACTCCAGAGAGGCTGCACGGCCGAGCTCAGCGCGGCGCGGGCGCGTGCTCGGCCGTCCACGCCATTGCACCGCAGACGAACTATGGGAGCGGAAGAACGACATTTATGGTTTCGCATTCACAACTCATAAGTGCTTAGGTGTCCTCGGACTTTTTATTACTGCGTGATCACGTTTATGGCCACGTTTCTTCCCTGCCCTCGCCGGTAGGGAGAGGAACTTCTTAGGGTTATTTCAGGCCAAGTTGTTGGCCATGGCGGCCACTAGGAAAGAGACAAAATTGGAAAATTAATTACCCATTTAGCAGCAAAAAAAAAAAAAAACAGTGGGGGATGCTGGTTTTTCTTTTTCATTCATCGTGCTGAAATTTAGTGTACTGGTACATTTCTCAGTGGTGATTTTAAACATGCAATTAGTTTTCAGATAGCTCTACTAGATCCTGAGTTATCAATAAATTTGTAATTTTAATTAAATTCGCCTTACGGGCTGTCAGCGTAAAATTCTTCAGAATATTTGAGAAATTTTTATAGAGTTGCATTCACCAAGACATGATTTGTGCAGTGATGCAATTTTAAGCCTGGTTTAAGGGGGGACACTACACAAAAAAGTGAATGTTTGAACCACTTGTCCGATTTAATTGACATTTACAAGGCTTGTTTCTGTTGAGAACACTTCTGCCAAATTTTATTAACCTGGGTGAAGTATAAAAAAAAAACATCACGAAGTGTCTAGCGTTACGTCCGACGTAACCCAAGTTACGTCCGGATCTCCGCCTTCCCTAGGTTCACGGGGGAGAGAGGAGGGCAGGGGGGGGGGAGGGTTAGGTATACGCGTTTCAGTGCTCCGTCCGGACGTAACGCTAGCCACAGCGAATGTTCAAAGATGAAAGTGGGTGTGTCTGCGTAGGAAAACTATAGTTTTGAAATTACTTATAAATTTGTCATATTGCTTTAGGACGGTTCAGAGCAGATAGCTACATTTCTATAACATTTTCCATGAAAAAAAAAAAAAGCCAGATAAACACAAATACTGTTTCATAGATTTCCATCCTTTGTCCAAAATTTTAGTTATTAAGCATGCAAATTGACAAAAATAAAAATACAAGCTCATAGCTATATTCCCCTTAAAATTTACTTCCAGAAAAACTCACGAAAATAAATCCAAGTAACGTAATAACAAAACGATAGTTTCCCTAAAGTGGAATTTATGCCAAAAAGTGGAATGGAGAAAAATGTGTTCGGAAGTGCTCCAACCTCTGCCTATTCTTTAGCATTGGTGGACCCGAAATAATTTATAAAAAATGAACTATGCAGTGTGAACTCATGAAACTTTCTGGGAATACTTTCTAGATGTTGGTGGATGTAAATATGACATTTTTCAAAATCAACTTGTTTTTCCAAAAATTGTTTTTTCTGCATAGTGTACCCCCTTAATGATATTACAAATTATATTACATTGGTAAAAAAAAAACAGTTGCAATTAAGTTGCACAAAACGGGAGGCGATATCTTTTTGAGACTAATTAAAATTATTGTATGACATATAAAGCAACAAAAATAGCATCACCGCACAAAAAAATGTTTTGGTCAATGCAATTCTATAAAACAAATTTGATATATTCTGAAGAATTTTACACTAACGACCTGTAAGGACCTACTAATTAGAATTACAAATTTATTAATCACTCGGGATCTATTAAAGCTATCTGAAAACTAATTGCATATTTGAAATCACCAGTGACAAATACATCAGTATACTAAATTTCAGCTCGGTAAATGAAAAATAAAAACTTTCAGCCTTTCCACTCTGGCGAAGAAGGAAGACCAGCAAAGCTGTACTATGGTGGGACGACCTCAGGGACGACGCCTAGAGGACGACGTCTAGGACGACCTCAAGCAGACGCCTAGGATGACCTCAAGGACAATCTCTAGGATGACCTAAAGGATAACGTCTAGGACGACCTCAAGGATGACTCCTAGGACGACCTCGAGGATTTCTCGGACGACGTCTAGGATGACTTCAAGGATGACTTCTAGAACGACCTCACGGACGACGCCTAGAAAAATTCAGCCTTTCCACTCTGGTGAGAATCGGAGTGGAAAGGTTGAGAGGTGCCGCCATCTATGAGCGACGGTGGCAACCAGACAGCCGGCAAGCAGGTTGTCTGGTTGCCTGCGCATTGCTCATAGATGGCGTAGCTGTCCAGAGTTTTGTGTCGGCCCTTATTTGGTGACGGACACAAAACTGCGGGAAACTAGCCCTTAACAGCTCAGCTGTAAAAGTTAAAGGCCAGCATCCCCTTAATCCAACCTTGTGAATATTTCTGGAGGTATCAGCCGTGCAGCGAATTTTTATAACAAAATTCTGCAGGCTGTGCCACTGTGGTGAGACAGTGGCGTGGGAACAAGAAGTTAGATGTAAACAATACAGGGAATGAGGCGGAAAATCTCTCCCCCTCTCTGCGGCAAGAAATATCACCACCTCTACATGGCTTCAAACTGAAATTAACTATCGCAGAGCACCAGTGACGTTGATCTCTGCACCCACCCGCTGCCTCCACAAGTGAAGCTGGCTGAGATGGCATTGACCAACATGTCTGCGCCACGGCCCGCAGGTGGCGTCGGCAGTGCGACGCAAAGCATACAGTGGAGAGATCGACACCACTGATGCTCTTCGCACGCTTAGTTTCGATTTGAAGACGTGGTCAAGGTGACATTCCTCACCTCATAAAGCCCACAACGAAAGTTTCACTTAAAATTTCAAGGAACAGCTACAAGCATGGTCGTTATTCTCTACATGGGAGGAGGTAAATGAAAGTGATGACTGTAAGAAAATGCGGTATTACTTATTGTCATCGTCTCCATTCAATTACTGGAATTGTAAGGCAGCGAATACCTACGAGTATGGGCTGCTGGCTTTCTGTGGCAACCTGGCTCTAAAATGCACCGTTCGGTCATGAAGCAGAACTCCCAGTACTCGCATCAAACAAACAGTATTTGGAGCTTTTGCATCACATTCACCGGACACTTCACGACTGCATTGGTAAATGGTAAAAAGTGGAAGCAAAGCACCACCTATCTCAAGGGTGGCCAGGCTGGCCCAGCCTAGGAGCTGCAAACAAAACCACGAAACTTCCAAGAGCCGTGGGAAGGGGGGAGGAGGTCAAACTTTTGTTTAGAGCAATAAACAAAACAATAGTGTTTAATCTATCCGAGTCAAAAGCAATCGAACTGTACGTAATGTAGCAGTAGCACAGGACTACCAAACCGCAACCTGTATTTCGATTTAAAACGCGTTTTCTTCTGGGGAATGTGACCGGGAGGGAGGTGGGAGAGTGGAGGGAAGGGGTATGGGAGAGAGCGGCGAGCCGCACTTTAACGCACGAAGAGCCGCAGCTTGGCCACACCCGAATTCTACCTAAATGTCTTTAGGAACGGTGTCAAACAGCCCCAGATTTATTCCATTTATCTTTCTGGCCTCTGCCAAGAAGTGTCAGTACCCACCTTGTTGCGAGTGTGCTTTTTTAAGACATTATTTTTGGGGTGCTGTGTAATTTTCAGCATGCATTAAAACAAAAAGTTTGCATAAGTCAGGCACTCGAGAGAATGCACATGTGCATCGTAAATAAGCAATCATTCGGAAGAGTCACTCCAAATGTGCACAAAAATTTATTGTCAATATGTTCTTTTATATTTACATCTTCCTGACAGAGCGCTGGGGATGGCAGCAGGAAAAAAAAAAAGATTGTGTAACAGTTTTCTTTTACCTTTGTAAGTACATACTAAGGTCTGTCCAAGAAGTACAGGATGTTAAAAAGTAATTTACATTGTCTGCAAGACCACTAGCGGCAATTGTGAAAACAGGTCTACACTCTGTCTCACTAAAACTGCACTACAGCCGAAGCTACAGGGGAGAGTGTATCCCGACCTGTTAAAGAGGAGGGAAAGGAGGAATCCCAGCCTTTCTCTCTCGTTTCTCCTTTCCCTCCTCTTGAACGGGTTGGCATACGCTCTCTCCCCTGTAGCTTTGGCTGTACTGTACGGTTTTTGTGGGACGGAGTATAGTTGCCCGACACCCAGAAACAAGCAGAGGAAAAAAAAAAGGTCTTTACACAGAGCAGTCCACGTCAGGAGAACTTTTAACCGTGCTGCAATTGTAACAGTGAACTACGCTCTCAGTAACCAGGACATAACCACGCACATGTACACTCGTCACTTCCATCGACTAATAAAACACGCTACCCCTCAGTCGCTGTGCAGCACTTTTTTTTTTTTTAGCGCAAGGAACAGTGCAAGGACCTGCACTTCAAACAACACTGTGCGCATATAGTTTTTCATTCATACTGAATCTAAAATAACTCTCAGATTCCTATTTTTGTTAATTACCTCTGGCAATACGATTGTTAGACAAATTTCCGAGCCTCTTTTGAGGGAAAAATAGGACACACTAAATTCTAGACAAAGCTGCGAAGGTATGAGAGCAAGCAGCCGTTGTCTCCTGCTCTCCGATTTCTTTCTTAATTTTTATTCCAAGTTCAGTTTGCACAACACATTGCAGACAGTCCTCTGCCATCGCTACACAGCAGCATTACAGCTTTCTATACCCTGCCAGAAACGGAAGAAAACACAAGACCGACCGTAACAAAAAGGCCGCTTCACAACGCTTTACTACGTAGCTCATGCCTCCCCACGACCCGCTTCCATTAGAAGAGATTGAGCGGGACACACAGTTCAATCTTTGTGTTCAGGTATCGAATTCGAGACGCCTCAATAGCTTCTTGTACGCCCCTCCGTTCAGAAAAATAAACGCTCTTCTTTTTCGAAGCTGTACATTCGGGCCGTCGGATTTCAGTTACCGCGAGAGCTTGGCCATGATATGTCTCTGTGGCTGACACGACTGGGGAAAACCCTGGGCTAGCCACGACCTTGTTAAGGCAGCGAACCTATCCACTCCCCCTCGCATGGCCGTCAGACGCGTCGCGCGAGTTTTAGTTCCCTGGGGCATTCTGTTGCAGTACATCCCCATTTCTGCCTTTTCCCTTTTAAGTACACTTTAGTGGAAAGGTGCTCTTGCATGATATTTCGGGATTCCGAGGGGAGAAACGGGAGTGGAGAGATTAATAGAGATGTTGATTTCTGGAATGAACCCGCGCGTATGCGACGGTGGAGAGAGGTAAAGGCCCGGGAAGCGGCCGAGAGAGGTGGCGTCGCCTTGCGTTTGGGGAGGAAGACCGTGTACGAGACTGTGCTGCGTCACAAGGCTACGCCGTCGTCTGGTTCATCGGAGTGGCCCCAGCTGTAGAATAACCAGTCTCGTGCATTTCAACGCAAATATGTCGAGAAACAAGGACAACAGGAAGAGGGCAGGAAAGAGAGAAAATACCAAATCCCTAGAGGCAAGAGAGTTGCCATCTCTGCGCATCTTCGGTCATTCCAAAACTGAGCTAAGCCATGTTACAAAACCGCAAAAAAAAAACGACGAAAAAAAAAATAAAACTTTTTTCCTTTAGTTTTTTTTTATTTCCTTCGGGTCTCCTGCCACACCGTCACATTTGGGATATGTGTCAAACTTGAAGAGACCTACGATTTTATCATAAATAAGAAACCAAACCTCGTACAGGTAGGAACAAAGGAGACGGCGTCCCCTTTTCCGAACGAAATGCCGAACCTCGAGCGAGACGCTTCGCAGTTGGCCCGACCGCAAAATCCCGCCGCCGACGCCATTTGTACATCTTCGTTCTTGGCAGAGCAACGCAGTGGCACTGGTTTCTCTTCCTTTGGGCAACCCGTCACGCTGCAGGGTTGCGGGGGTCTTACCACCGGGACGTCCCGCAAGGAGAGAAGTCGCAACCCACGGCCTCGACAGTCGCAACCAACAACAACAACAACAAGAGGTAAAGTCCGATTCCACTTGCGGCGGAACGGTGACATGGAATGAAGCGGTCTCGAACCGAAAAGTAGTAACATAGTTACACATGTTTTTTCTTTTTTCTTCTTCTTTCTTTTACTTCAGGCACATTTTGTTTGATCCTATCTCTCGTGTCTCTGAAGTGTGGGGAAAACCGAGGAAGGACGAAACTGTTACTCTTGGGAGGCCAAAGAAAGAGGGGAGGGGGCACCGAGAGAGGTGCGGGCACACCGTTCCTTTCACTCTCGCACTGCTCCGCGGTTGCCGTAGGGCGTGGAGTCACTGGTTGAAACATGGCAAGTTGTGGCCACTGCAGGGCTGCCTGACTGACTGGTTGATGCACCTTTCCCAGGCTGCAGCTTTAGGAGCTCTCTCTGCAAAGAAAGCGCGGGAGCGGGGGAGTGAGAAAGAGAGCCGGTGACACGGGCGGGGATTTTCTCGTCCCGCCTCTCCGCAGCCGACGCAGTCGGTACGGCGGGATAATCCGTAACTCAGTCTTGCAAACAATGTGTAGTTTAGAGTGCCCTATGCTGTTGGATGTCGCGATCCTGGTGGTTGGCTGTAGAAGGTACAGCGAGAAAGTTGAGCGAATGCAAGCACCACTGTCGTCACGGCATTCCCATCTCGTGGCTGCTCCGGTTTTTGGACTCATGCTTGTTCGGCTGAACAAGCATCTGTCACATCAACTTCTCCTGCTGTGCCACCGCCAAGATCACGGCAGGCAACAGCATGACACAAGCGTGATGTCATAAGCCGGAAATCGAGGGATTGCAAATGAGGATGCGGCAAACACTGCAGTGGGAGACGCATTCCAGGTATTATAGCAACACCTCCTAGGTAACAAAGCTGTAGTGCTGAATTTTCGGCATCACACAAAGAAGGCCAAAACGGGACACAAATCGGACACGACTGCTGCATCAGCACTCAGCTGGGACTTGTGTTCAATCATTGAGAACACGAGTTCCGGTTGAGCGCAGAGCTCATGTCCCATCTGTTTCGCACGTTGGCATCCTTTAGGCGGTGCCGGAAACTCACCACTACGGCTTTGCTATCTAGGAGGTGTTGAGTATATTCAGGAGTGGCCGGGTAAGGAGAGGGGCCGGGTAAGGAGAGGGGCCGGGTCAGGAAAAGGGCCAGGTGACGAGGGGCTGGGTGACGAGAGGGGCCGGGTGACGAGAGGGATCGGGTGAGGAGGGGCCGGGTGACGAGAGGGGGCCGGGCGAGGAGACGGGCCGGCACCAACCTTAGCCGCTCAAGGGCGTCCTGTATCCGGTGCAGGCTGAGCCCCGGGGCCAACCGGTGCAGCATCTCACAGAGGAAGACGTCGCAGAGGCCCGGGCAGGCACGCTCCGCCCGCTCAAAGGCCCCCCGCAGCTCCTCCACGGCCCCCGTCAGCTCCCCACCCGCGTTGCGGTGACTGTTCTTGTGCCTACGCTGGGCCTGCACAGAAACCAAAACATGAACCAAGTTTAACTTAACCAAACCCGCTAGGCTTAGGTTAATCCCACACTAACATCCATTGTTTCTGTTTTTTTTTCATAAATGTGAAGATTATAATTTGTATCGACTCTTCTGTGCAATACGGGGAGGTCTAACATGAACGAGCATTGTACCGGCAGGCTGTCATGTACATATTGCGTGATGCACATTAGAAACCCCAAGCTAGCACTCATACTGTACTGGCTAAAATTCTGATATAAAGGGTGTACCTGTGTTGCCATTCCATAGCAGACCAACCCAACACTGTCTAGACATTTAATGTCTAATTTGCTTTTACTTTTAAGAAAGGTTTGCGTAAACTCTGGAGCCCTGCACCGCTCATAGGAAAGGAACCTATCCCTCTTTTGACTTAGTGGTGCTAACACGAGTCAAATAAAAAGTAAGGAGAAAAGGAATTTTCTTTCTCTATTTCTTTTTTCTAGTTTTTCTCAGAACACTAGGAAAGCTGCACCTGCCCCGCCCAACACTGCACACAAAATGAACGCCAACTATCGTTGATGACAGGTCAAGAGTTTAGGGGAAGCTCCTCCCACCTTCTTCCACTTTAGCTAAGCAAACGTTGGAAAGGAAGAGCATCCCTCGAACTCTTAACCTATCACCAACTACAGTCATGGGGCCCATATTACATTTATGAAAACATGCAATGGGACAGGCTACATTTCCTGAACATCGTCCACATCATAATGCAACATTCTCAAATATCTCACCGTTGCTCAAGCAGTGCAAGAAAAAAATGAAGGATCAGCGTTTTTCTCAGCAAAACAAATGCAGAACACCTAAAAAAACTACCAACGCCTAAAGCAGGGAGCCTTTCATCCCATGGCAATGCAGCATAGAGCACAAGGCAGTGTTAAAGCTCCCAGATACACCTTGTGCTTCACACAAGTAGTGACATTCTTTGAGGTGCCGACTGCACGACGGCGCAGGTTTCGAGAAACTGAGACGCCATCTTGTTCCCATAAAACTCTCTTTGTCATGACTAACACTTGTCGTCACTCGTAAAACAAAGCATCGAGGGACTTTGTGCGGGACTACCCACCTCGTTGAGGAGGGGTTGTATGGCGCTGGCCTCTCCCCTGGCTGGCGAGGAGGCGGAAGAAGAGGAGGAGGAGGTGGTCTTGGTGGGGGAGGCAGGAGGTGAGTGCACCAGCGAGTCCCTGTTGCTGTTCCGGGACTGCTGCTGCGTCGTCTGCTGCTGCGTCGTCTGCTGTTGTGTCGTCTGCTGCGTCTGCTGCTGCTGTGGGGCAAGGTGCAGGGGACCCTCCCCCCCGCCAGGTGGTTGCGCAGCAGCTCCTTGGAAGGGCTACTCGAAAGGGGCGGAGAGTTCTCGCCGTCGGCCCCGCGTCCCCTTGGTCCCGGTGGGAGCGGTACTGGGGGGACACCGACGAGGGCGGCAGCGGGGCCGCACTCTGGGGACGTGTCTGCGAGGGGACGAGAATCGCAAATTTGAGGCCCGGTGAAGAGGTATCCTCCGGTGTATTAAGTCACACGCCCCTATAAACCGCCGTTCAATAAAAAAGAAGGAAGGTTGGTAGATAGGTTGCATTCTTGCACAGGGTTTGCTTTTAGTTCTGCACAAGCCAGTCAGGCTTACACGGTGAGCAAGTCTACCAAAACACATCCTTCTCCGCAAGAGTGCGGAAGCCCGGAACAAGTGGAACACCCACGGGTGAGGAGGGCAGCTTGGGCTCGGGGGTCCTGGTGTAGATGACCTCGGAGGGGGACAAGGGGGGCCCGTCGGGGAGCTCTCCCCGTTCAGCTTGGCCTTGGGACGGTAGCTGTTGTCCGGGAGCCCCGCTGCTCCCGCAGGTCCAGCACCCCGGGGTTGCCTTTCACCGTGCCCAGGTCCCACCGGAGGCTCTTCCACGTGTCGTTCATTTTGGACTCGTCCCTGCGCGGCAGACGACGACTATGATTGGGAGTTTGGTGGCGCAGCAGCAACGAATGCCACAATGTTCGGAGCTTTGTGTGTTTCAGGGGGTAAAGACGGGAGCAGGATGCGAAAAATCCCGAGCGCTGACGTCGGTAGTCCCGGGAGGGAGAACGAGAAAGAGGGCGGCAGAAAAGCGGAGAACGAGAACAGTCGATAGGTTAGGCGTGTTCGTATTGCCGCGGCGAGTTGAACTTGTGAGAGTGCTTGTCAACTTTATTTAATTTTATACAATGCGCAATGCTGGTGCTTCCCTAACTCTATGATATACTTGGAGCACACTAAAAATATTTATGGTTCTTCACCGTGTCTTGAAAAACGAAGTGCGACGATGGCCAAGACGCTAGACACAGTAGCTGCCGTGTTTAAATTTAGCGGACTTGCGTCCCCCTAGGTTTAGAGGATGGTGTTCATGCGATGCCATGATGTGACGTAACACTGCGACGTCACGTCGCTCTACCTTCCACGTTGACCCATACACTAAGAAATGAATGTATGCTTCTTTTTGCTCGTGCTCAGTTTTATAACTATTTCTTGCTCGATGATTCCTTGATTTAAATACAAAGCAAATGCATGTAGAAACCATCAAACAATAGACAAACGGTAAGTAAAAAAAATATTTTCGGGAATATTTTTGAGGAAAAGGTTTGATTTAAACCATCATAGTAACACTGGCCTTACTGCATTTTTTTTTTCCTTTTCTTAGAAAAGGTTAGCAGGCATTTGTGGGGAGTAAAAAAGGCTGACATTTCAGGTTTGGAGTACTGGGTTAGTACAGTCTTTGATAAGCCTTGCACCATACTACTGCAAGCGACCTTTGAGACTAAAGGACTAAGCACTTATAGTTTGCGTTCAGCTGTATTTCAACAGAATTCAATAATTTCAAACTAAAAAACATAACAATAAAAACATAATAAAAAAAATGAAACCCGTTTACAACTCCCTGTAACGCCGAACTAGAGCGCAGCTAGCTTGAGGAGGAGGAGGGAAGGGTACTGAGGGGAGGGTAAACTCCTCCTCCCTCCTCATCCTACCAAATACTCCTCCTCCCTCCTCCCATCGTCCTTCCTCCTCCCTCCCTCCCTCCCTCCTCCTCCTCCCTCCCCTCCCTCCCCTCATCATCCTCCTTCCTCCTCCTCCTCCCTCCCTCCCTTCCTCCACGCGGTGCATCATGGGATATTTCCCATGATGCACCGCGTGCGTCGTTGACGCGCGACGCCGCTCAAGCCGGAAACGGGCGCCTAAGAGCTGTGCTCTAAAAAAAGAGGGACTCTTCGATGAAAGCCACTTTTACAGTGAAGCAGCACATCTATTTCATGCAGAGCTACACCGTAGTGCGTGAATCTAACCCTAAGACATTCCGTCAACTCTGCAAGGCACACCTGAAAAGTGTTGACCTTTAACATGTTTATCTGTTAATTACTTTTTCTACATGTTATGTTTTGATATCTGTCTTATTAGTTTGCTAGTTTTTTGCGTTTTCCTATTATTTACCTTGTCGTCACTCATCTGCTATCTGTATATGTCATTTGATCCCCCTCATGTAATGCATTTCATCTGAAATGCCTTTGAGGTATAATAAACTAAACTGCACTGAACTCAGCCTCCAGAAGTGGTGAAGAGTGTTTCAGTGACTTTTGAAACACTCATCACATTTTCTGCAAGAAATAGGAAGTTTAAGCACAGCACCAGTGATGACTGCCTGGTTAGCTTGAGAGATCCCAGCAGCAACACCACTCAAAGCAGCAGTGCTGTGCTCTCGAATGTCACCTGTGCTATCAGCAGACTATTTTAGGCTCTTTCCTTTTGTACGCCAAGGTGCACCAGACACGAAGCGATGCCACTCACGAGTCTGAGGTTTCGGAGTCGGAGTCGCTCTGTCCACCCCCTGCGGCCTTCCACCGCTTGTACTTCTCTATCAGGTCCATCAGGTAAGAGGTCTTCTTGGCCTTGCGGATGAAGGGAAACCTCAGCAGCTCCTTCGCTGTGGGCCGCTGCAACAGGATCGAGAGCACCAGAGAGCGCTTCAGACAACGAGGTGCAGTGTGCACAGCACGGTCTCTAATTCAATCTCATACTCCAAAACATCACAAAAAAAAAAAAAAGTGATATTGCCACGTGCATATTGTAATTTCCCGAGAGATAGCCCGCCTAAAATCGAGAGCAAACCGGGTGAAAACAAGGAGTGGGCTAACTTTGGATGTACGACCAAGCAAAGCTGAAAAAAAAAACCCACTATTTTTAGACCACGTTTTCCTGCCAAGCTTGTTACTGCAGCGAGAGACAACGAAGCAAAGATGACTAATTCCGAATCAGCAATGTTTGCCTATGTCCAGCCATAGCTAACTAGCCGCATTTACGCCGAGGCCATCATTGATCCCAACACTATGATTAGAAGGAGTGGACTACCTTTCAGTGTTTGAAAGAAAATAGCAAATCAAGCAAAAGATAGGGGTGGGTTATCTTTTGGCGGTGGGGCATCTCTCGAGATATTACGGTAGTCGAGTTGGCAGTGCACGCAGATGCCATGTGAAGGCACGAGGTTTGAAGCCCACCTCCAATATTTACATTTTATTTTTCCCTCTTCTGGAACCTTTTAGTAGAATCTCAATACCTAATTTGAGTTCTTGTCTGGAATATTCTCTAAGGTACAACGTGTATTAAAGAAGATGTGGCTGGAGCATTGGGTCAGTTGCGCTTTTGTCGCTGCAGCAGGATGTATGACGCCCTTTTGTTGAGTTCACCCAATTAAACATTCGTTTTCAGTTTTACATCCATGCACTCTTTTATTGAACAATATGACCTTCGGCAATTGACATCCCAAAAAGGAGGCAAAGCAGAACCTGTTTTTCTCCAAATACTTGGATAACTCAAACGTGCTAACTTGCCCAACATGATATTGGCACTGCCCACTTTTAAATACTTTTTGATCTAGGCAAAAAGGAAAAAAATCATAATTCTTGAAAAAAGGCAAACAAATCAGATTTATATTATTTAATTCATATTTATTTTATTTAAATCACTGCAGCAAGAAAATTGTGATTCTTTACCACTGGATTAATTTTTCAACACGGCATATTGAGACGCGGACGGAGCAAAGCTCGCTTTGCAGAAGCCAGGGATCCTGGGTTCAAGCCCCACCCCTGCCTGTTTCGATCTGGATGAGCATCGTACCGGCGTGCGGTCGTGTATCACTACTGCGTGAGCACGTTAAAGACCCCAGGTTAACAGTCGTACTGCGCTGGCGAAATTGCTCATCTACAGTGTAAACCAGCGTCGCCCCATCCTGGCAGACCAACCTTTACGCTGTATGAACTCTAAACGTCCAATTTGACTTTTTTTTGATGCACATGCTTGAGGCTGGTCGGTGTCAGTTGTTACTCAAGTGGAACTATAGCTTAAGAGGAAACTGAAGCGGTTCTGTAGTTGAGAAAAAAACACAAATATGTCTTCATTTGGCTTCCAGGATCACAAATATCGAGATTATTTTTAAGCTTTGAGCTTTTACGGAGGCTGCAGAAAATATTTGTTAAAGTACTGTTGAAGCCCCTTCTTCCTGGAGTGCGACGTCATATACAGAGTTTTCTAAACCTCCGCTTTCACACATCTTCAGCGCCTATCAAAGCTATGTATGCGTACTACTGCTACTGCTACTTTCAGAAAGGTAAAAAAAAGACGTCACGACTGGTGTCACTGCGAGGGAATATACCTGGCAAGCTTCCAATTGCACGCGCTGTCCACACGAGCGACACACGCTTGGTGGCCGAAAGATCTACGTATGACGTAACGATTGGTCGGAGGGTTTCTGTATTTTCTCGCATTTAGTTAGTACATCTTCGGGAAAAATGAACATGATATTGAAATTCACGGGATAAAAATACTCTAGAATTCACCCCTAACTCGTTTTCTTTCAAGAACCTCTATACATTCCCTTTAATCAATGTGGAGCAGAGGTTCATCTGCTTCTTGTGCTGGAGTTGTGGTGACATCAGAATGACGCCGAGCTCCGATTGGTTCTGATTGAAGGATAGTAGGTAGACTCCGAGGCAGCTTGCTTTGAGATCTACCACTGTCCTTCAATCAGAGCTCGGCATCGTTCAAATGTCACCGCGATTCCTGCGCAAGAAGCAAACAATTTGCTCTCCGCATAGCAGAATGCAAGGAGCATGGCCGAAGTCCAAAACGAGAAAGAACACGCACATTCTCGGGGTCCTTGTTGAGGCAGGCCTCGACAAACTCCTTGAACTGCTTGCTGTAGTTGCCGGTCAGCTGGGGCGGGTTGTTCTTGGGGATGAGGAACAGCACCCGCATCGGGTGCAGGTCCGAGTTGGGCGGCTCCCCCTTGGCCAGCTCGATGGCCGTAATGCCCAGGCTCCAGATGTCCGCCTGTTGACACGGGAACGGTCTATGAAGGGGCGACACTACGGCACACTTACAACTGGCTTCCAACCAAAGGAAAAAAAAAACTCCCGGCTCCTTGCCATGTCCAGCAAATGAATCGCGGTGGCTGTTGATACATTGTTTACTGTTTTGCACATAGTTACGCTGCTACATTTAAATTTGGTGGACTTGCGTCCAGCTAAATATAGCGGACGGTGTTCATGTGACACTGTGACATCACTCGACGCTAAGTTCTTGCTAAATTTAGCAAACAAACTTTTCCGCCAAATGCGGCGAAATGTTCCTGCTGAAAAAAATTTATCTACTATATTTAGAGGGCAAATTGTGACGTTATCTGACTCTATGTCACGCGACACTGCGACGTCATGTGACCTGACCTCATAATGTCACGACACTGCAATTTCCCGCTAAATTTAGCGCAAAAATCTTCCCGTCATATTTAGTGAGCCACAACATAGTACATGAAATGCACGCAGGATCCACTGCGGAACCTCGCCAACAACATCGCTGTAAAAACAGTCGGGGGTTTGTAATGCTGCGACCAGTTTAATTTCTAAGGTTACAATGCCAGGAACCAGATTTGGGACCTGGAACACTTTGCCGACATCAGATAGCAAAAATGAGGAAAAATGAGGATGGCGATGCATCTACAGAACGAAATGTGCCGACAAAAATATGCTGGTACACTTTTGTGACTGGCAGCATTTGCCAATCACAAATGGCTTTTGTGCAAATGACTTTCAAGAGACAGCTTGTCTGACTGGTCAAACTTCCTTCGTTTTGTTTGTCGCTTTAAATGATGAAGACATAGCACCGTTTCGTAACATACTGTACTCTGTAGATTTTCTCATATAATGGGTATACCGTAAAGTTCCGAAAGAACGCCCACCAGAAATGAAGAGATAAATGGTGAAAAACATGGGGTGGGCGATTTTTGGGGATGCCACAGCAAAACTTTATCAAAAATTAACGACAAACACCCTGACTACAAACCATGTGATGCGGGAACTAATACCGCAGATCATGGACACCACAAATGCGCTACAACTCCTGTGTCACGGGAACGGATACCGCAGGTTCCTGACGCAGCAGATTCGCATTTCATGGTGCAACGTACACGCGGGAACAACTCGCGTGTTACGGGAGCCGATATTGCACGTGCAGATCGCCGACAAAACCACGGGAACCTTCTATGAACTCGCTTGTCAGACATGCCAGTACAGTAAATTGCGCAGCTGATGCAATTCCCATTGGACATTGCATGACGTCCAACGAGAATCGGGGGGTGGGCGATGTATTGGAGTTTTTATGTTACAGATGTTTATCCAGAAAAACAGGATGGGTGATCTCTCAGCACTTTACAGTAGTAAGATCAATATTTTACAATCTGCTTATTTAGCAACAAATCAGAAAATTACAGCAATAACTCTAAGCAGAGTTCCTTGGGCTGAGTAGTTTTCCCCGGAGCTTAGTTTAAAATTCAGAAGTACCAAGTAGAGACCATGAGGAAAAGAATAGTGCAGCTCATCGTAAACCTCCTTTACAATTCCGAAATAGCCGTGTGCGGACCTTTAGGTTTCCGACGCCTAAATTACAAACAACCACACACGCAATCGCAGAGTGAGTCCCAAAGAATGTCCGCCCACATACGCCTACAAGCTCCTTGCATAATTTCGACGAGCTCCCACTGGCTAGCCCTTCAGCAGAAAACAAGCAAATAAAGAAGATTACAGTGGGGTAAGGTTGCACCATCTCCAACGTCCTTCACCCATGACGTCTTCAATCCGACAACCGCATCCCACGAGCACCGCTAAGGCATGCAAGAGCACTGTATGCGTTCCCTTCCTTTTAATGTCCCAAGTGACGAGCACATACATCCTAGAGAATCGGCCATACCACTACTTCCATGTGGCATTGTGATTTCTTCACTAGAAGAGGCAGAAAATCCATCAATCGAAACTTTACAACCTGAGTGAATAGAAGAGGAAGAATGACACAGTTTAAAAATATTTTGTGAGTGCCAACAAAACCTACTCTAGCAGCAGACTGCCTTTCTCTAACAAAATCTATATCATCCACGACCACAAAAATGGGTCACTTCACATCGCAATTGTGCGGTGTTTTACAACCCAGTTGGCATAGCGACACCCACACACCATCTCAACAAATGTTTGTTCGAGCACAAGCTGCTGCTGTTGCTTTGCCACTGTTGCCTGCTCCCAGCATAAACATGCCCCTATTCTCCTTCACTGTGACCTCCATTATATTGTGGCTTTTGTTCTGACATTTAAAGAAAAACTTGTTGTGTCGTCAAACCTGTCAAACGTTATGACAGGCGTCAATAACGCCGCGAGCTGCACCATTATGCTTTCCTTGTCCCTTTTTTGATTGTCGAAGGCGTGGCAGAAAAACAATTTCCTGGGTGTTGAAAGGTTTCAGCTGAACACAATTATGTTCAAGGTTTGAGCAGAGAAAGTGTTTCTAACCCTACCCTGTCCAATAAGAGCACCGTTTAATATAAAGCAGTAAAGAATCAAGAGTGTTGAGAATACAACTTATTAGATATTGTCAAGAATGACAAATGATGAGGCAATGAAAACTAGGGGTGAACTTGTGCCCAAAACAAAAAGGGAACAGGAGATAACAATAGAGCGTCGCCGGCGTCGATGCCAGCGTAACAGCAGGATCGAACGCTAAGGCGAAACTGACTGCGGCTTGGCACGCAGAGCCCCTTATGTACACGCGTGGGCTTCTGGAACAATCGGTGCAGAAAGTTTGGCGCGTAGAACATTCGGACCTCGAACAAGCAACAGGATTCTCGAATTTACCAAAACACTAAATTGCAAGAACAAACAAAAGACTCGTCACTCCCAGGAATCGAACCCTGGCTCTTTGCGTAGGAGGCAAGCACAATAACAGTTAGGACATGGCCGCGCTGCCTACTTGGCCAGCTGCGCGCGCGGCAATATCCACAAAATTTTTTTATTTACCACGGACCATAGATAAATCTCACCAGTTAGTTTGCCTATGCCACCGCTGTCGCCATGCATCATGGGAACAACGTCTTCTGTTGCTCTTGGTCAGCGCCGTGCCGCTGACCAATCGCAGCAGACGGCGTTGTCCCGGTCCCTTGGTGCCGCTTGTCCCGCCGTGTAGAATAAAGCCCCTATAGTCTTTCTGCACGCGCGACCACCCCGCTGAAGGTCTGCTCGAGCAGAGCACGAGACAGCGTGAGCTATCTCGTGCACAGGTGCCCACCCCTTGTGAACTAGTCATGGCGGCGACACGCATGCGGGGAACGCTTAGTGAGATCGGTTCATTCCTTTATTTTTGAGATAGAAATCCTTTGACACACCACGCAAACAAGTGAAAGATGTTGGAGGAGACACACAAGATGATGAAGAAAGCAACACACAGCCATGAGAGCTCATCATCCTGGCATCCAATCTGCATAAGTGGATGTACACCAACTACTAGTTACACCATCTTCACGGCTCACCTTGGAGTCGTAGGCAGACTGCTTGATGACCTCTGGCGCCATCCAGAACGGGGTGCCCACAAAGGTGTTCCGTTTGCTCGTTGTGTTGGTGAGCTGCCCAGCCACCCCAAAGTCCGCCAACTTCACGTCCCCCATCTCCGAAAGGAGCACATTGGCCGCCTTGATGTCCCGGTGCAACTTGCGCTCACAGTGCAAGTAGTCCAGGCCCTTAAGGACCTCCCGCAGAATCACCGCTATGTGAAGCTCCTCGAAGCGTCCCGCCTTCATCAAGTCCAGAGCAGAGCCCCCTCCCAGGTACTCCATGATAATCCATAGCTTGGTTCCTTTGAGGTACGAGCCGTAGTATTTGGTCACCCAGGGTGAGTCGCACTGAGACAACACCATGATCTCCTGCTGAATGTCCTCAATCTCGTCCTCAGCCTCCTCCAGGTCGATGATCTTGATGGCCACCACCTGTTGGGTCCGGTTGTCCATGCCCTTGAACACCTCGCCAAAGGAGCCCTTGCCAATGCGCTCCTGCTTGGTGAAGATTAGCTCTGGGTCCACCTTCTGCAAAAAGTAAAGAGAAGGTTCTTTTATTAGAAATTGCTCCAGAGACGAGTCTGCTAAACTGGATGCACCGGTGCCAGCCTGCTAGAGCTTTCTTGCTGATGATTTGGAAGACACGCTTAGAGGCAAAGAATGATCGAAAGCATCTGGTATTGAACATGCTTAAAGGCAAAGAATGACCGAAAACATCCATTATTAACCTGCTTTGAGTGCAAGCTTACTGCCTTTGATGGTCTTTGTATCCTGCAAACTGCTGTCATGTATAGACCCAAAGCATCAGCTAAGGCAGCGGTTCTCAAATGGGGGTCCATGAAGCCCTGCCTCATCAGTTAGGCCCAACAGTAAAAGTTGTCTTTTTTCAGGTTGAAAAGAAATGTTTCAGTTTTCGGGCAAGTTTTCTTCTCGTGTGTATGTCAATAAGAGGGGTACTTCACACTAGCCCTTAGTTATATCGATTTATTAAATCATTATTATATTTAACCGATACCTTTCCTCTCCTCTCACCATGAACGGAGTCCTCCATCATCTCCGCCGATCCACAAGCGGTTCGCAAAACATTGATGGTTGAGAACCACTGAGCTAAGGCATTGATGTAGTACTAGAGGAAGCCACAGTCATATAGTCACAGCAAAATTCTTACACTAAAAGGCCAGTAAATCTGTGCAACCTGCTTCATTCTTCATCGGCTAGCATTTTTTCTCTCAAGGCAAATCCCTCAATTCCATTTTCGAAAACTGATATCATATGTTTCACAAGCCCTTGACAGATCAGATATTCTTTACACCATCAATCATTTCCTCTTTGCCACAGTCATTACTATAAGCTTGAAGTGCCCTTTGCCAAAAACAAATAGTAAAAAAAAAAAAAAAAAAGCTCACTCCTATTAGTTATGTAAAACTGAGTGGAAAGCATATCCGTGCCCCTTTAAATTATTACAGATCATGGTTTGTCCCTAACAGGACCAACTCGGCACATAAGTTACTAAGTCAGATGTTGCTTTCAATTATTTAAAGTGCATCTATTTTTGTGCCCTATATTTCATCACATACTTAGTAAGAGTTGCTGTAATGTGCTGACATTTTAATGTCCCTCAGGGGGCGGTACCATAAGTAAAATGAAATTCCAGGTCCATTCAGCTTATTCTCGACAATCAACAAGTCACACTGAAGGTAAACTAGTCGATGCCATTCAGTCAGTCTTCTCGGTACCATTCGAACACCTTCCTGGTGACCAATCAGATCAGAACAAACCAGTTGCTTCTGCTTCTTAGGTAAACAGAAAAGGAGGGTCAATCTCCAGTCCCAGACAAGGGAGGGGCAAGCATACCTACGCCGAAACAACAAATATCCGAACATCAAAGAAGTTGGTTGACCAGCGTTCAAAGAACTCGACCGACCGAACCAAGTCACGTAGGTTAGGTCAGTCAGTGTCAAAGCACAGGGGACAAAGCAACCACGTCGGCTTCGGTCCCCCTTTCAGACATTCCACCGCGAGACGGCCCTTAGCCTGTCGGGGGTCGCGTCAAAGACAAATCAGCGGGAAACGACATGGTCGCGATGTCAGGCAAGCATGCCGGGTGGAAGTTCGAGCACGGGAAAGCAGGCCGGCCTAGCCTAGCTTAGCCTAGCCTAGCCCAGCCCAGCGCAGCGCTCGTGCACAGACACACACACACACAGTACAACCGCTACAACTCTTCCCCCTCCTCCGAACACAAGCGTCGGCACAGACAAGCGGCAAAGCACGACGGCGGCGGCGGCAATCCGGGCCAAACTCACTCGGTCCTCGTCGTCGTACACCATTGTGACCCCCGGCGGGCTTTTGATGCGGGAGCGCCGATTGAGGGCTCGCTCGCTCGCATCCAGGTCTCCCGCCGCTGCCACTACCGGCTTCTTTTTTACGTTCCGTCGGGCACGACTCGAGATAAAAGCAGCACGAAAGGGAGCAACTGTCCTTGGGGCGGCCCAGAGAGCGCGCGGACAATGTTGACTCTGCGATAACGGCCGCCGACGCACGAGCAGGGCGCGCGCGTGCGCAAAGGCCGCGACGTGTGACGGAGGCTCGAAGGCTTGAGCCACAGCTCGGCCGGTTCCAGGTAGGTTGCGCGGGCGCTGGCTGAATGGCTGGTACGCGGTCGAGACGCTACCGATAGCATCAGCCTCGCGAATGTTTCGGCAACTCTGACAACCTCACGAAGGTTTCGACAACTCGGACGTCACCACCAGGGCAGAACACCGCCAACACCTCCTGAATAACAAGGCCAGAGGGCTGTATTCGGAGACCCGGCATTTGAAAGAAACGACCTGCGCTTGTCCTGTCAGAGGAGGGGGGTCTTTGTTTAAGGTTAGCCTTTGTTCAACAGCAGCAAATGCTGACTTACGCAAACAAATCGATGTGCGTCGCTTTTTATTATTATTATTTCAGGGGGAAACACGGTTGGACACCTCAGTTTTAGACACAATGGCGGACAAAGGAAACCACGCCGAAGCCATCGCCGATAAGTTGACGCAACGGATCGCACGAATCAATGTTCCTGGCCCATGCAACGGACGAGACGACAGAACACCAAAGTTCCATTTATCAACAACGACAAGTAGTGCCGCGCGAATATTAGAATTTTCGCATAGTATTTCGAATAATATGCTATTCGATATTCGCGTCGTGGCGAGAACTGCGATATTCGTACTTTTCGACGTGTTGATCGCGGCGGGTTAGCCCCGTTGAGTGTGCTTCTCACCGCGCACCTGTACACTGCGGGTAGGCAATGCTCACGAAGCTCGCTGGCTCCGCAGGTATTGCTTCCCTGCAGCGCACAGGTGCTCGGTGAGGAGCGCACCCAACGGGGCTAAGCCGCGATTACGGGATGTCTTGACATTCCACGATCGTAATTCGTGCTTGCTTATCTTTTTGTCGAATTTGCAATATAAGAAAGAACAATTGCATATAGCAATCAGATTTATAAATCCCCTCGACTGCGATAGCTGCGACAAGACTGTCGTTTACATGCCACAATTTATATGATTATATTATAAAAATTGACTACGCTTAGAAGTGGACCAGTGGAAGGCTGAAAACAGTCTTCACGAGTTCAGCTAAATTTTCACTCAGGCATGGTGCACGGTAGTGAAAGACTCGAAGAAACTATTGGATTCGAAAACCTTCGGCGAAAACCACTGTTCGCTTCTAACTCAAAATCCACTATTCGCACACGACTACAAGTCGAACGATTGGCCCAACCACCAGCTGATGTTAAAGCAGTAGTCGGCACGACAGACAATGTTTCGAAAAAAGTTTCTCGGTTGGCTTTTAAACAGACGCCTAAGCATTACCACGATCTTTTTAGATTTATGTCTGGTTAATTCACTCAAAGCCAGGACAGTCCAAGGCGATTCCAGAGAAACAAGAAAGAAACCGGTGCAAGAAACCATCGGCAGTTTCGATCTTTTTTTCTTTCTTTTTTTCTCGGCACAAGTTTTGAGTGCAGCTCACGATTCGGGGAACACGACAGTATGGGTGGACTGTTACACCGGCTCTCCGATAACCTATCGTAAAAAAGAAAAAAAAAGAACATCCTCTGCTTCTAGAAAGGAACCAACAGACAAACGAACGTAACGACAACAAAATACCTCAAAGAAAAAAAAAACAGAGAAGAGAAAGACAGAGCGGCGCCACAGGTTGTAGACACCTGCCTGTCGTTCAGCTAACCGCCGCCGAACCTAGAGGGCTCAGAGTGCGGCGAAAGTTCGCGCCAGACACCCCCAGCTTGTCTGACGCGACGGGCAGGTGTTCTCTCCTCGACGCGCTCACCTCTGCCCCAGCAAAAAACAGAGGTAAGCGTGTAATCTCGACGCAAAGACGATAACTACCGGGTACTATACCTCCCCCGAACCAACACACACATACACAAACGAAAAAAAATCAGACGCGAGTGGCTGTTGCCGGAAGACAGGCAAATCGAGTGGAAACGATCGTCCGACGACTCATCGAGCAGCTGGTGACTGGGCCGCACGCGTAGCGCTGTGAACTGGGTCAGGCGAGGCGCAAAGGATTCGGTTGACGGGGGTCCATGGACGCGTCGGACGCAAACGCAAAATAACACTTTTTTCCTTCTTTCTAAACAGCGGTGTGACGTTGCAGTGAAGCGCGCGACGAACGGTATTCATCGGCCCACCACCACAAGACGGCCAAGACACGTGCCCCGCTTTAGTCGCGGACAACGACAAAGGAACCGTCGGCTAATTTTAGCTCGAGAAACTTCGTCGCTGCCAATAGAAACGAGTGCCCTCAATTTTTTTTTGCTCCTTCTCGTGATTATTGACATTTTTGACCAACGACAACCTAAGCGAAACTTTGTACGGTAAATCTTTTCTTATCACACCTCGCGTAAATAGCTGTTGCATGTTGAGAGGGGAAACATGCTACAGGACGGGCTCGAGGTTGAAACGATCGAGCGTGTGTTGTCGAGGGCAGTGGAAGCTACGTGCTCGGTGGACGAATAGATAGTCGGTTTTGCACCGCTCGATCTCGCTGGCGAAGTCTGGCACGACGGTCGGGTGCAATCGGGACCGATTATACTTCGTTTCAGCTTGGGTCCAGACGCAGCCGATGCTACGAGCGCGAGCGTGTGGCCCTGAACTGTGCTTGCATTGCACGAGCGCGCGTGCTTGGCAGGGACGCTGAAAGCCCGGAGCTCGCGCTTGTAGCATCGCCTGCGTCTGGACCCAAGCTGAAACGAAGTATAGATACACGAGCTTGACTTGGTCACGAGGTGTCACGTGCGTGGGTTCGATTAAAAGAGGATACAAAAATGCGTGAAAAAGGAGGGGTCTTTCGTTTTTGGTGGCGGGACGAAAGACAGGGCGAAACAAGCAGGCTGAAACAACTGTGATGAGGATCCTCGCTCTCTGCTGCCTCATCTCGGGTGCAGAAAACGAAATGCGGCAGGGCTAGCGAATGACTATGATCAGACGAGCTGGTCTTCCCTGTTTGAGCCTTGTCACGCCTCCAAACAGTTTGTTTTCTGTCGTTCGAGTGGGACGCGGCCCAACAACCCGCATCCTGTGACCGAATCGAGCGAGACAAATTGCAGTAACGAACGACCGGGCAACAATACGAGAAAAACCGAGGGCTTGGACTCCGCTTTACTTGGTCCGGAAAGCGAGACACCGCGCGAGAAACAGGCGTCGTCTCTCCCTCATCTTCCCACCGGAGTTGTCTGCGAACTACGAATGGAGGGCAGCCCAACGTGCCTCCGCCCGTTAGAGCACATTGGCAACGTGCCGTTGTGTCGGTTTTTGGTAATCTTTATGCACCACACTACCGATACTCCGCGAAGCCCTCCGCAACGAAGAAGCCGCTACTGCGCCTGCGCGCCGATGGCGTCTTGACTGTACAATTCCGGGTATCGTAGCGGGTTACGGAGAGCGTTGTGGGACGGCGAAAACGATCTACGAGAACTCCCTAACGTCGGTCGTGCGGGAGAAGATGCCCGCGAAAATGGCGACAGCGGGAAGATAGTCCTAGGGAGAGAGTGTACCCACGTGAGGAAGTTCACTCGAAAAAAAGGTCCATTGGGACAAAACACGCAAAAGGTTTCCCACGAGGTGCGTTCGGGACGCTCCACGTCACCGTCGGCCGCGCCGATATGGCAAGACAAAGACGGCAGTCCGACAATGAATACGCGCGAACTTCGCGGGACCTCCCGCGACGTTCGTTCGCGCACGCCAAAAAAGCAAGCAAACACGACGCGATTCCAAATCTCGCAAGAACGTCGTTCCGCCGTTAGATAAAAAGAAATTATTTCTCCGAGCGCTGGCAACGCGTCGAAATGTGCCTTTCTAATCTGCATTGGGCATCTAACAAAGCGTCCTTTGTTCCTGGGCGGCGTGCACGCCTTCGAGGCTCCCCGTGTGCGCCACGCCCTGGTCTGTCTCCATGTGGAAAAAGTAGACGCGGGAAAGAATCCCAATCCCTTCCCCCTTTGTCGACGACGTAATTTCTCACGCGGTGCTGCGTTGTGTGTACACTCTAAAGTGTGCACGCGATAATCCAGTTCGAGCCTCCGAGAGCGCGCACGGTCCGATAGTGGGGAGGAAGTCGGCACAGTTGCCTAGTCACGCCTGCGGGTTCACGCGGCATAGGGGGAATGGTAGACTACGGGCCAAGAGACGCCGTCTCCCTTCCCCATGCAGCAGAAACGCCTTCGACCCTGTAACTAGAGAGAAAACGTCATTTTTTGGCGTAACAGCGTTGGTTTCCGAACTTTCGATAGGAAGCGACAAGCTGCTACTATCTATCGAACAATTCCTGTTATCTGGGAGGTGTTGCACTAGCAGAGGGCTTCGATGGCAAATTATCTCGCAGACGGAAAAACAGACTGACTCATTGTTTTCTCGCATAGATAAACCAAAGCAACACCTCGTAGATAAGAAATCCTAAGTGCTCATTAGACCGCCCTAGGCCAGAGATTGGACACGACTCCTAACCCAACGCTGACGCCGTTAGTCGTGTTCAATCTCTGGCCAATGGTGACCCTCCGTTGTGACGCAGGAAAATGCGGTGACGTAAAGAGTGTAGTGGAAGCTCTTTTGACTTCAGCAGAGCGAACACTGAAGAACAGGTCCCTTCCTCTCCAACCTTCGCTATGCTAAAGTGGAAAGAGGTGGGACGCTTCCGATAACATGGTTATGCTCATGCACCGTGTGCGCTTGTTTGCAAGCATCGAAAAAAACAAAAAAAATCAGGATATCGACAACCGTTGCTCGTTTCTGCGACGACAAATTCCCGAGTGATAAACGATGCCCTCTTGGGACAAAATGCCAACGTGGAATCCGACTAATTCTTATCGGTCACCTAACGATCCACATTCCTACCCGAGAACAAAAGGTGCAGTCGAAGCCAGACTAGGCCCCGATAACTAAGGCAACGAAACTTCCGGAAAGGGGTATACGTCGCCAGAAGAGCAGAGTTCGGCCAAAATAAAAGGTTCGACGTTCATCCGCGCACAACCAATGAAAGGCAAAAATATAACGCGGAGAACAAAATACGCGGAGGTTTAAACAGCCCACGGCGGTGGCGCTGTCGGCATATATATATATATATATATATATATATATATATATATATATATATATATATATATATATATTGTGAACGAAGAGGGAGAAGATGGTTATTGAATTTATTGCATTAAAGTTAGGGAAAGAGAGCTGGCGAAAAATTGGGATATATATATATATATATATATACTGTAAACGACTTAATTTTCGCGGGCTCAAATTTTCGCGAATCGGGCCAAAGCTGAAAATTTGAAATTATTCGTGGGTTCTAATTTTCGCGAATCGAGTGTAGCTTCCGTAGCGTTCACATATTGCCCGAATTGTTCGCGAGACGTATTTTTCGCGTCTGTAAGCGATTCGCGAAATTCGCGAAAATTAGGTCCTCGCGAAACTTTAGTCGTTTACATTATATATACTGTAAACGACTTAATTATCGCGGGACGTATTTTTCGCGAATTGTAGACGATTCGCGAAAATCAGGTCCCCGCGAAATTTTAGTCGTTTACAGTATATATATACACGGTGTTTCAATATAAATAAAACGCATCTGTTTAAAAAAAAAAGAAGTGAAAGCTACATTTATGTGGTTTGTGCAGGTGAGGCCAGGGCGACATAGTATAGGGAGCCAATCCTAACGATCAGTCGGCCAATTTAGTAAAATTTGTTAATGGACTTTTTAATGACGGCGTTCTGTAAGAACGCTTCATTTGGACGCGTTTCTAGGTTTCGGTTTCTTACATGAGCGCATATCCGTTAGAAGAACCCTCTCTTGAGGAGTGGGATATAATACCGTAAAGGCTGGTTCACATAATTGCGACTGCTTCCGACCGAGTGCATTACGGCCTCTTGGGATATCTATATACGACGAGACAACTCACCTAAAGGGATACACAAGGCGAATTTTAAGATCGCCTTTTCAAGGCGCGAACCCAAACAACATTTCACGCGTGATTGTAATTTTGGGATTTTACAGGATGCTTAGTGTGCGCAGATCGAGTGCACGCCGTAAAAAGACGATCTACGGAACCCCCTTAGTGTCCCGTTAACATACTAGAACGCTGGCGCCGTCTATGAGGTAACCCCGGAACTGCACTTCACCAGAGCGAAGGCCTTGCGGTATTTGCGATATCAAATCCACGTATACTATTTATGAGAAATGGCCCTTTTTCAACATTGTCGGAAGTTTTTGGAACCAATAGTAAAAGACAAATGTGGGAGAAAAAAATAAAAAGAGGAAATCTAGGGAAATCGCCAGTCGTCGTAAGAAATCACCAGGAATTGAAATTAGGAGAGGTGCCTACATTTTGAAAGGGGAGGTTAAGCGGGGGGGGGGGGGGGGGATTGAGAATATATAGCAGTCGTTGCGAATTAAGAGGGTGCCTTCATAAAAACATAGGGGGAGGGGGTTAACCCCCCCCCCCCCCTTAGGGTGTGTGTACGGAAATCACTGATGACCAGAGGTCGTAGCGCACTGGGTCGGAAGCAGTCCCCACAAGTGTGTGAAGGGGCCTTTGCAGACTTCCAGCTGGCGTCAAGATTTCCGGTAGGCCCCCGGAGTGAAAGGCCCTTCCTGAACGGAGCGGCCAAAGAGCCGTGTCGGAAGGGAATTCCGTCGGATGGACGGATGGATGCCTCCGGCCGGGAAGTGAGGCAAGGAGGATCAACGCTCGTCACGCCAGCGCGGGGGCGTTCGACGGGAACGCCGCCGCACAAACTCACTGGCCTAGCTCGGCGCCCACGCGATGCCCAGTCGGGGCCGCCGCAAATAGCGGGCCCAGGAAGGAGAAAGGGAAGCCGCCCACCCAGGCTGCCGAGCGCAAACACCGTAAGGTGGTGTGCTCTTGTCACCTAGCTTCCTGTCGCGTGCGGTACACGGTAGGCAGCGTGCGCTGTCACGCTGATTCGCGGACATCCTTGGATGGACTCCACCGACGTTTACGAGACGAGAAATGCTACGTGGCTTTGTAAAAGTTAAATTCACTCTATGCAAAGCCAGCGAAGGACGTGACATGACCACAGACGCTGTCGAGGGAAGCACACGCTAACCGCACTAACGCCTAATGGTACTTACTGCTGAGCTCGCGAGTTATGTAGGGCACCGGAAAGTGCGCGAAGCGAAGGAGAGCACGCTCCGGTTTGCACGGGACGCGAGGAATCAATCCGCTTTCAAAAGCCACGCGCTCACGAGGAACAGCCTTCAAAAACCGTAGAACAAAACCGTGCCCCGTCTCCGGAGTTGTATATATACGCACCGCGTGCAAGGGCACAAACGCGACGCTCAGCGAAAATGCCTCGTTTGCATAATTAGCAGGCGGAAGAAAAGGAGTTTGGGCTGCTGTGCACAACCTCCGAGATAGAACATATAGTAGTGACCAAAGTGTAAATGTCGCGATGCTAACGTTGATTTCTTTCGTAGACCCCTTTCTACAATTATCGTAAAAAATAAAATTCTACGTTTATAGTTCAGTTTTTTGGAAGAAGTCGGGTGACAGGTTAGAAGGGTCATGAAACGATATCGCGTTGGAATGTTCATGACTTCGCAGAGGCGTATCTGGTCCCGCCACTGATCCAGAAGCTTTTTTGTCGAGGTGAAATTGCGAGGATAAAAGGGGACTGTTTCCTTCAGTCTTGCCTTCGCAAAGCTTGATGACGTGATTGTGGGATCGAAACCACTCGCCGGACGACAGTCGAGCGCGGCTCATGGATAGGACACGAGAACTGCGTGAGCACTCGACTTTGGCTCGTAAAAATCAGTGCCTCGGCGGACACTCGGGTAGTGGCTCGTGTCCAACCACTGCGATAATGATAATAGCCGAGCTCTAACAATGCCTGGAGCTCAGCACGCATTCTCTACTTTGCCGACCCCAGCGCGTGGCTATGATTAACGCTGGCGGCACAGGATAGGCATCAGGCAACGTGCCCGCTAGTTCTGGCTCCGAGTTGAGGGGATAAACGATGCTCATATTTCTCTTTTCTTTCTTTTTGGCAACTATTGTTGCCTGGCAAGAAAAACTAAGCCGAGTTTATTCCGTTATTAACGTTAGGCGGGGTTCTAAGTAGTATTTAAAGGCCGACGACCAGACTCGAGATTCTGCAGGGCAGAAGATCCTCCTCTCCATGGGGGAGGAGGAGACAGGCAATGGTGCAATAGGGTAGAAGGGGGAGAGGAGGAAGCGAGAGAAAATAGAAAGCGCGAAATGACCGTCGGCCTTTAACGAAAGTAGAAAAATCGTTTCGTGGCCCCTTTAAGAGTTCAGGGAAACCCCTCCTCAGCAAAGCGAACGCTGGAGAGGAAGTCGCCTCCTCTCCAACGTGTCTATATATTTTTCTGCGCTCGAAAGTCCACTAAGTTTAACAAACAAAATTTATGGGCCGAAAAAAAAAAGAAAGCCCAAACAATTTTGACGGTGAAAACTGTACGCTGCACTCGGAAGCAAGACCGCCACAATGGCCGCTAACGTGACGTCGGCGCAAGCCACGCACAACGCATCCCGTGTTAAAAACGCGCACGCATCTCTCTAAACAAAGACCCCCCCCCCCCCCCCCCCACACACACACACACACACACACTCTGGCGCGCGTCTTCATTCGCAAACCGTTATCCGCAGCGAAGCTGAAACCAGCCTCGTCCACGACAGCGTGCCAAAGCAAAAGGGGGCTAAGCCAAATTAAACGACCCCGTCGTCCCGCGTAAGGCACGCGAGCCGAAGCACGATCGCTAATGTCCTATGTCAGCAGAGAGAGAGAGAGAGAGGGAGAGGGACTTTCTCGGCGGAATGAGTTTGCGACGTGACTATAAAGATGTCGCGAATCTGCCCAGGTACGAGCTCGGTCCAGGTTCGAATTTCTCCAACTTCCAAGGCGAAGTTCGACAAAGTTCGACTAAAATTCGACTTCGATGCGCAGACGCAATAGTGTGCAAACGAGCCGCCACCTCCTGCCGGAGGAAAAGTGTAATATATGTTGGGTACATTGTTTCACCCATATAAACTAAATAAAGCATTAAAAGTACCTATCTTTGCTCTTTATCGTGTAAACATTGGTCTTCATTGTACATGTATATAAAAACAATCACTTGCCTAGAAAAAAAACATAATCGAAGGAGTGGTGTAGGCAGAAGTCCGGTCATTAAACCTTCGCGCGAAGAAGGCTGGCGGAGAAGGTATAGAGAAGTGTGATAATGCACAAGATTGGTGAAGTAGGCAAAACTTAATTAGAGGCAGAATTTATAGCGAAATCTAAAGGGGAGCGGAGTCAATGTTTCTTCGCTAGGCCGCGCAACCTATCACCCGATATTAACCCGATACAAGGAGCATAGCCAATACCATCCATACGTCCATCCATCGTCCAACTTAGCTGAAAGTTCGAAATTTCGGCAAAACCAGACGAAGCTCGAAGTTCGCGCCACATCGCCAGTCGTGACACCGTGCGGCGAGAGTAGGGACCAAGACGCCCTCTTCCCCAGAGTCCTTCGTCGTCCATTCGTGGTCCGCAACGTTGATTGGGACTTGGACGGGCTCGCGCGCGGTCCGAGAGAGAGAGAAACGGTCTTCCCACAGCACGAACACATGCAGTTACGATGACCGGTTTCATTTATATATTTTTTTTCTCTCGAGTACCCCCGCTGTTGTCGTCGATGGTGTTCGCTGCCCGCCGCTGGCCGAGCACGATTTCCGTCGGAGGGAAAACCGGGTCGCACCGGCAAAGAACAGGGCCACACAAAAACGAAAACGCCTGCTCGAGCCGCGACCCCGCACTATCCACACACACACACGCACACACACACACACACACAAAAAAAGTGCGCACAGCCGTTGCGGTAGCGTGTACGAGTGTGATTTCGCAAAATATGTATGTCGCGGGAACGCGAGAAACAACTTTTAAGCTAATAACCTTAGATCCTCGACGCATAATTTCAGCGTTAAAGCGATTTCACGCGTGGTGCAAATTTTACCTCAAAAATAAACGTGCCAAAAAAAAAAAAAAAAATAAATAAATAAAAATGAATTGGAGTTTTTTTTTCTTTTTATTTGCTTCAATATTTAAGAGTCATCCTGGCGCTATTACACACTGTCTGGTGATAATCACAAAAATGCAAAGATGAAAAAAAAATTTTAGAAAGGCAAAAAAATCGTACTTTGGTGTTTTTGTTGTTTTTTTCTTTTTTTTTTGGGGGGGGGGGGGGCCTTCGCCCATTATAAAGGATGCAGCCGTTAGCATCCCATCCATCCATTCATCCCAGTGCAAGAGATCGACGCCTGAACGGCACCACAGACAGGCTTGCCTGACAACAACTGCACCGCACGAAAACTGCCTGTGTAATGATTCAAGTTTCCGGCATTTATTTTACGAGGAAATAGGAGTACGAGATCGGCGTCTATTTCAACGACCTAAGGCCGTCGTTTACCGGTAACTATTCTGCATTTAATATCGATGAGGAAAAAAAAAGAAGAAAAAAAAAACCGCGGTGACGTCAACATTTTAACCATTTCGTCGTTTACCCTGAGACTGGGGGTTTTTAGAAGAGCAAAAGTGACAGAAAAACAGACAGGTCTCAAACTCAGCTACTAGTTTATTTCAACAACCTCCTCTTATATAGTCCGTTCTCGTCGTCACCAACCAATCACAAACGACCTTGTCCTCTGCACCGAGACATTACAAGTTCCACACTATCACAAAAAAGCGGCCACTTCCAATCGGTGTTCTGAACAGACACGTTTAACAGAGCATAAAAGGAATGTAAAAAATAATGCAGCAAATTCGGAGTTGGCTAAGCATCTGGAGGAGTGTAGAAACTGCACAACGGATTGGTCTGGAACGGATGTAGTTGTTAAGGAGAGCAACGATGTTAAAAGGGTGGTAAGAGAAACAATTAGGATTAGATCGTTGGGAAATTGCATTAGTCAACCTTCCATGCAAATAGGGAACCGCTGCAGGCAATTTTTACAGTTTTAAGAGGTTTTTTTTTTTGTATTGTTTGTGGGGGTTATTTTGGAGGTGACCTGTTTTGAGTGGGATGTGGGTGTGGGCTGTGGTCCT
Source organism: Ixodes ricinus (assembly GCA_037355805.1). Taxonomy (NCBI): domain Eukaryota; kingdom Metazoa; phylum Arthropoda; class Arachnida; order Ixodida; family Ixodidae; genus Ixodes; species Ixodes ricinus. The sequence continues at coordinate 69,201 of JAZHYW010025647.1, read as the reverse complement.
GTGTATTATGAAGACACAAAGGCGTTGTTTGAAGTCTTTGTGTGCCATATCGTCTGCTAGAACATTTCACTTGGAAACGTTGGAAGTGTCCGTCTGGTGTGTATTGTTTGTGGGGTTATTTTGGAGGTGACCTGTGTTGAGTGGGATGTGGGTGTGGGCTGTTGTCCTGTGTATTGTGAGGACACAAAGGCGTTGATTGAAGTCTTTGTGTGCCATATCGTCTGATAGAACATTTCACTTGGAAACGTTGGAAGTGGCCGCTTCTTTTGTGATAGTGTGGAACTTGTAAAGTCTCGGTGCAGAGGACAAGGTCGTTTGTGATTGGTTGGTGACGACGAGAACGGACTATATAAGAGGAGGTTGTTGAAATAAACTAGTAGCTGAGTTTGAGACCTGTCTGTTTTTCTGTCACTTTTGCTCTTCTAAAAACCCCCAGTCTCAGGGTAAACGACGAAATGGTTGACTTCCACCAGCTAGCCTGTACTATGACTCTTTTTTCGTCAACATTTGGTTGCACATGTATCTCACACAGGAAGTTCTAGCGTGATTCGATTACTGCAAGAGAAAAAAAAAAATTACAAAACAAACGGCGAAAGAGCGATCCGGGTTTCGATTCTGATTTCCATTCGCTAATTTCTCTTCGTCAAACTGTACACCTATCTCCCTTATTGAGCACGGAAGCCGCACTCACCGATAAACATCCCAAATCAAATATACAAAAAAAAAAAACCACGAAGCAGCCAATCGCGTACGAACCGGAAGAAGTGACGGCCCCTCAAGTCAAACTAAATTTAAAAAAGGAATAATAATAAAAAAGAAAACAAAAATACTCCCAAGCACCGACACGGTCCAGCAACCGTGGGCGGTCAAGTCTCACTTCCGCAACTTGGGTGCCCCTTACAAGACGCAGCAAACAAACAAACAAAAATAAATTTTCTGCTACTGAGTTCTTTATTTTTTTTGCCATGTGCTTTTTTTTTTCCCTCTCTCTCCTTTCTGTTTAGCGTCACAAATCCCGTGTCCTCCAGAGCGCCGATCTCGCATCAACGAAAGCTCATCATTAAAGCGTCTTTTCCCCCCGATAGCTATAATTAGCCGTCCGTTTTTGCTCGTTCGTTCTCCCAGCACTCGTTCATTAAGCGTTTAGTCGCGTTGTACCGGGTGACTTCCTTCCGTCGAACCAGTTCCTTCCGACCCAGCTGCTTAGCAATGGCATAACGCACGATCCCAGTATTGAAATTGCGCGTCCCAAAAAGGGGTCAAGCTTGCAGATGCTCGCGGCGAAGAGATCCAACTACAGACCTTTTTTTCGTGTACTTCGTCCCCAGCCACCTAATAGACCTATTGCTGTCTTACCCAAGCATCAAGGAGAATGCAGGGATTGGTGTTCCACGCGCCGCACGTGCTGGCCTCAGCAGTAGTAACTTTTCCAAAGCAAAAACCTAAAACAAATGGCATCTTGCACGCGCGTTCGTCAATGCTTTCTTTTGGTTATTTACTTCGAATCTTTTATACAGGAAAGGCGTGCGCGTGTGGCGCGTGGAACACCAATCCCTGCATTCTCCTTGATGCTTGGGTAAGACAGCAAATGGTCTATTGGCGCACCCAATTTGGGCGACGAAAAAATAATACAACGTTACAACATGTAATTAATAATAAAGAAAAAGGAAGGGAGGCAAAACGAGAATGTGTGACGGTTACGCAAAACAATGTCTTCGCCCATACTGCGAATGACGACAATTCAAGATGGCGGCGCCCTGTAAAAAAGGGTCTACGGGGGCAGTTCTGTCCAGCTTGTTTCCCACAGAGCTCGGTGTTTGCCCAACACAAGGCTTGTGGACTGAGAATGCCCAACACAAGGCCCGTTGACTGGAAATCCTTACGTTATCTGGAGAGACTCGGCAGCCAATCTGATTGGTTGCAGAGGGATAATGAGATGGCACGGAACTCGCCACGCCCTGCCTTCCTTAGGCTCTGGCATACACGACGAATCGTGACGTCACAAACGTGAGGTGAAAACAAAAAAGGGGAAAAGAAAAAAGAAACGATTAAAAACTTGCACATAGGAGGACAAGAGTGCGGTCGACAATGACGGACGAGCCAACGGCGCAGTCACGAAGACTAAATACGAGCGGACGGATTAATCGACAATTCGCTCCTGCACCGAGGTCGCAGCGGCGATTACTGCTCCCGGCAAACAACAAACAATCAGGAAGTCCCGGGGCCAGTTCAACAAAACGCCAATGGCGGGGCGCACCAATAAAAAATAATAATGTTGCATATATTACAGCTTCGTTTATCTCCGCAAAGAATAGACGCGCGAAAGCGGGCAGCCAAAGTATACACATGTAACAAATCACCGAAGCTCTCCGTCGCTCAACTGTCAATCACGTCGGAAGTGCGTGCAAATTCTTAAACACCAGTTTCGAAACTTCCGCACGCCCGTTTTCTTTCTTCTTTGGTGCGTTCTTGAAGAGGGCTTTAAATATACCGCACGGCGCACCCCACAAAACAAACGCGCGCTCAAACGAGCCTGCACAGCGAACGGACGCATGATCAGATCGATGCCAGGGAAGCGATAGGCTTTCGAAAGCGTGAGAAAGCTCGTGCTGTCGAACCCAAGATCTGCGCGCGGATGGGCGTTGTACCACCTCAACGCGCCCACAAAAGTAACGACTACTGCGTGATGCGCGTTGAGAGCAGCATAAAGGTTGCAAGTCGAACACGAGAGTGCAGGGCGACGGACGGAAATAACGTCCGCGTTTATCTCGCCGCAAAAAGAAAGGGAGCATTCGTCGAACGCTTATAGTCTTCGCCCGAAAGTATGTAGTGCAATTTGGTCAATGAGAGGATGAGAACTGCGAGGCGCCTCTTTCGCACGTTCCAATCCTCTATCGCACGCTCTTTGCCTTCCGTCACGCTCCGACTGCGCGTGCACACTGGAAGCCAGGAACCTCCCTGCCATTTCTCATTCTGTCAGTGACCACCGCGGTAGGGATCAGACGTCAGGGTCTCAAAAAGTAGCGTTATTCCATTCGAAGGTTTTATTACCATCAACATAAACGAAAGTCACGAGAGCTAAAGAAAAAACCTCCGCAGAACGACGCGACGAAGGCGCAAGCGAGTCACGTATCCGAAGCAGAGCGAACGTCGAAATCCACCAACCATAAGAGCAACTTGGGTGAAATTAACAAAAACGAAACAAAAAAGCGACAAGAACCCGCTTGTACAGGGTGGCGACATTGTGCGGCGACAATGGCGAAACGAGAGCGAGCATGCAAACTTGAAAACGACAGTGGAGCTAGAAAACAAAAAACAAAAAAACGGTTGGTGTTGGTGTTTTTTTTTTCTTTTTTTCCCTCGCGTCTCCCTCATTTATTTTCTTAATTTCGTTTTTATCTCCACCATATAGCGATTACCGCCTCGCGCGCGCGAGAGGCCTTGCGACAACGACCGTCGAGAGCGCGAGGCCCGTGTATTTACCAGATGCACGTAATAAACGTCAAAACCGGGAGCTTAGGGCTCGGCGCACGGCACTCCGAGCCTAGAAAATTGCCCGTCCATTAGGCGAAAAGAAGCCGAGACAAGCCGAGACTCTCGCAAAGCCCACAGGTAGTACACGGCAATCGAGAGTGCGTGCTGGGGCACGCTGCACGGCACGGCCGTTCGCCCTCGTTATAATGAACGCGCGCCCTTCCGGAGGCTCAAATGAGCTGATACCTTATTCGCGTGCGAAAATGCAAAAAACAACAACGATAAACGTCGACGCGAACAACGAACACTCACTCACGCATGCAGGGGGAACAATAACCTCGGAAGGGGAAACATATATAAAAAAAAAAAAACGAAAAACGGAAACATTTAAACTACAAAAAAGTCGTAGGCCGTATAATCTCTCAGCAGCATCAGAAACCCCGGCGTAATGTAGGGTGTACAGGAACGGGTCTAGCCTGAGGCCGCGCCGGAAAGGACGTGCGAAGCAAAATTAACGCGCAAAAAAAAAGCACGCTAAATAAACAAAAAGTGCGCGACATCGACGCGCAGGAAAAGAGAGTAGTACGTCCAGAGAGACAAAGGCAGTCGAGGTAAGAAAAGTCGCCCTCGAGCATTCGTACCTGCCTTTGTCCGAGATGGCAAGTACACACGTGCGGCATAATTCCCTTTCACATCGCATCGCATCGCACAAAGCGGTTAGAACGTTTAGGAAAAATGGCTGTGAAACTGACTGAAGGTCAAAGAAGCGTCGCTGGCTACTTAAACAGTTCAGTCACGACTGAAGCGATAATATCCCATTAGATTAACTGTATACATAAAGCCACTCCTGCACAGCTGACACGCAAGCCGCCAGGACACTTCCATAGAACGCTTTGAGAACTTCTGCTGATTTCCGAGCCAGATGACCGTAGCAGAGCGCGCGATGCCGTCTGCGGCGCCGAGAGGAATGCTGGGAATTGACTGTATGGAAACGCCAAATATCAACCTGCTCGCTGTCGCCTCCAAGGTACCTGGTACACCTTGGATGCGTTTTGGCAAAAACCTCGTCCTGGTAAAAAGAAGGTGTTGGTCCCCCAACTATGGCGATTCGGTCGGGCCGAACCTCCAACTCTCAAGGGGCACCACAGCGCCGGAGAACGGAGCCAGCGCCACCAGGACGGCGAACACGGGCAACGTCGCGTCCGGCGCGATAATTTTCCATGAGCGTAACCCTGGACACCCACCATCAGGAGTGCCCAGATGACTAACATCATGGGAGATCGAAAGTTTGCTCCACAAAACTGCGCCCCCACCGGGGATCGAACCCGGGTCACATGCAGTGACCTCGGTTTGCCAGAGTAGCGACCCAGCCCCCTCGGCCATGCAAGCAACGTGCGGCGCACCAGCAAAGGAACCTACTATTCGAACTGTGATCAAATTTGATCGTGAAAGTCTAAAAACCTCCGTTTCGTGAGCCCAAATAAGCAAGGCCCTCACTGGCGAGTGCCAGTGCCCACCGAGAGCGAGGGTTCGGATTCGTAGTAAAATCATCTCATCAGGTGCAGTGTCGCAAGAAAGTGAATGTGCAAAAAGTTGCTCCGACCATACGATAACAACAACAGTAGAGAATACAAAAAAAAAAAAAGTATGTAGAATTTGTTTTTACGGTTAGCGGATGGGCGGTAGCGCACGTCACCTGACGGGAGTCAGCGAAAGCGATCACCCAGTGCCGCGAATTTTGAAACAAGCCGGTCGTCGGAGGACTGCTATGCATCGAAGTTTTCAAAAAATTCCTCTCAAACGAAGCGAGGGAGGGGGACTAAGCGCGCAGCAAAATATCCCGAAATACTGTTAAGAATACAAAAACATACATACAAACCGTGCAAAAAAAAATCTTCTGACTTTTTTTTTTTTTTTGGCATTGCAAACGTAATCTAGGTTTTACAAAACGCTCACTCTCCGTTCATGGAATGAGTAGTTTCTCGTTGGCCTCTCCATTCTTGGTGCTTTATAAAGACATTTCTTGAATACCGATATGCTGAACACAACTGCGAAACAAGCGCACATGTTCGCAGCACTACAACATGCGGCGTCGGTGCTCGGCGGAATTGCAAAACAATTCTGCTGGCTCGAAATACGCAACAGCAATACCATTGTAAGAGATCTGTGCAGATAAGCATGATTGATAAGTCGACTGCGTGCACAGTGCCAAAGGCGCTTCTATTGGCGAGGAACACTTTCAGTAACGACTATGCTCCATAGCGATCTTGGCGCCACTGGTTTAGAACGACCTTTTTGAAGATTTGAATGGACCGAAAATGGAAACAGACCGACCAGACAATCCCCCGTGTATACGTTAGTACAGCTGTTTCTGCCCGGCTATACTTCGTTTCAGCTTGGTCCAGACGCAGGCGATGCTACAAGCGCGAGCTCCGGGCTTCCAGCGTCCCTGCCAAGCACGCCCGCTCGTGCAGTACAGGCACTGTTCAGGGCCACACGCTCGTGCTTGTAGCATCGGCTGCGTCTGGACCCAAGCTGAAACGAAGTATAGCAGGCAGGGAAAGCAATGGCGCGCGCCACTTTCCCGGGATCCGGTGACTTTAGTCCGGACCAGAGGACAAAGTTTCAGAGGTTGCCGTTATCCGATACAAAAGTTATAAACGATTTATGAATGATTTTCGGGAATTTTCACATTGAAAACGACCGCCGTCGAGGCCCACAAATACACGGAGATTAATTGCGTCGGCTGCTTGAAAATGGGCCCCATTTTCTCACAGGACATTTCGTGTCTTCTGACATTACCGGTATGACGAAACTATATTTAATGTTTCTCTTTTTTTTTTTTGTATCCTTAATTTTGACGTCAAACATCACGCGCGTCATTCACGTCGGTCATTGACGTCCCGATCAGAATTCCACTCCAGGCCTCACCCAAATTTCGATCCGCGCGCCGAACCGAAGCCCACCGCTCCCACTAGCAGCAACGCCAGTTCGGCCTTGTCCGATTCGGGCAAGGCTGCACAAACGCCCAGCGAAAAGAAAAAAGAAAGCAAACAAATATTAATTATACTTCATCGCCGAGCACGTCGAAGCGCGGCCAAACGCCGTGCGCGGGCAGGATCTACGGGATCGTGTTTTGGGGCTCGGCGAGTGGTTGTTTCTCGCGAAGAAAGTAGCGCATCAACCTCGATACCAGAGGAGACAATCGAGAAGGAGGCCAGTTCGAGACGGCACTGGCCACAGCGAGCCATCACTGTGCTGCCCACAACTGAGGCGAGAAAAAAAAGAAAAGTGAAGATTATTGGTTGTTCTTAGAGGTGCGAATCAGAAGATGGACCGTGCGTTGCCCTAAAACGTTTTATTTATTTAGGTGTGCCAAGCAAAACGCTAGATTGTAGTCGCGTGTATTTTAGAAAAAGCCTCGACAATTCTTTCCTTAGGATTAAGAAGCTGCACCAATTTCCTCGTTGTCCGCCGTGGAACGGGCATACGCACACGCCCCGCTCTTCGAAAAACAGTTTTACTTGCATGTGCAGTTCCTGCGGCAAAAAGAGTTGGTACTTGTGCTTTGTTTTCAAACTCTCCGTTTTTTGGGGCAGAGCCAAACCAATGGTGGAAACGTTCCCATAAACAGCTTCAGGATCGGCGCGCATGTCGCGCATGGCGCGTAGTTTGCTCGCTTTCTGAAGCCACGAACGCTCGCGTGATGTTGGGGTGTGGGTATGTAAACATTGATAAAGGTGCGTAAAAGCACCTGACAGGATGTACTCCAGCTCTCTATACATGCCTTGCACCTGACGTCACCCTGTCAGCTCTCCGGCAACCATAAGAGAGAGGGGAAGGCGGAACGCTATTCTTAACGGGGTCTCCTTTATGTGTCCAAGACTTCCCCAGGATTCGCTATTCTTCCTCTAGAAGGTTATAGATGATTAACCCGTCACTCAAAATTTTTACAAAAGCAGCTTCCCTTTTTTCATTTCATTTCATTTATTGTTTCCCTTAAGGCCCACGAGGGGTATACAAAGGGGAGGGGCATTGGCAAGAAATACAACAATACAATAATGCCCAAGAAAAAGAAGAATGAATTCAATGGGCGTATCACAGATGTAGGTAACCAATAACAGTATTTCTTTTCAGTTGTGGTGCAAAATGTATGATGTGACGTCAGAGCTCTCGAGTTACAGTATATCTTTCCGGCAGCTCCGATTACGATACCCGATAAGGATACGATGCATGCAGAAAGGCATCGGTAAAGTATCGGGTAACGTTATCTGAATAATCTACCCCCACCCCCCCTTAGTAGAGGGTTTCAGTAGATCTGATATCTCCGATAACAATATTCGACAGTTCGCCAGCGCCTCTGCGCGTGCATCGTATCATTATCGGGATGTTCATCGGAGTTATCCGACTCTCTATTACCGCAGGCAGCTAAGATCGATTTTCGTCGATGCGGATTTCCCAGTGGCCGTCTGGCAATCGGATGGTTTTTCTGTGGATGTTTGTCCCCTGCTAGGTACCGGAAGAGAGTGGTCCACCGCTCCCCCTCTTACACACAGACACACCAGAGGACCCATTAGTCAGCCGTAGCTGGCGACGAAGCAAAGCGCGGCTCCTTTGAAGCCAAGGCGGCTCGTCCTTGCCGGCCGCGAAGCCAAGGTCATCGCCGGCATCGGTAGCTGCTTCGTGCGCCAAGGACGGCCTTCCGCTCATTCGCCAGGAGCGCCCGGCCGTACACGCTTACGTCACAGCGCAAAGTGGACGACACTGGCCGACTGCATTGCGTGCACGGCGACTCCCCTGGTTACGACGCTTACGCGAACGGGTCAGCGGAGTCGAGGGCTGGCGACGAGATATCTCACTGGCGACATGTCTACCGCGAGAAGTCGTGGAACGCTTGCTATCATGCGCGCATTCTACGCGTCAATCTTTCGCCGTAAGCTCGCAATAATTCTGTCAACGTCCCAAGAGAACGGTCACGTGTAACACGCGACCGGCCATAGCACGACTGGACTGGCTGTTGCATCGCTCGCGTGAGCGCCGAAGCTTCCAACGTCCGGATAAATGCTGCAGATGTCAAGTTTCCAAAACCAACGTACACAAAAGCAGAAAGAAAAAAAGCGACTGAATTGGCACGTACAGGGAGCCGCATCAGGGCAACTCAACGGACGCCTCAATCTTCACCCACGCATTCCAAATGACAAAACAAAAACAAAACAAAAAAAAACACATTTGCAATAAAAGATAAAATTTAAGCTGGATAACATTCTTGGAAGTGGAGCCGCTTCCGGTTTGTGAACAACAAACGAAACAACAATCTAACACTGCCGCAACAATCCATAAAATGTCGACCACGAAAGATTGCATATGACGACTAGACGTGGACGAAAACAAACCTGTAGCTGAGGAATTGACACATTGCATGTCCCCCCCCCCCTTTTTTTTTCTGTTTGTTTTACTGACTATTCTATGGTCTCAGGGTTTACCATAATGTTCAATATACCCCAGTTCACCTGCACTTTTAAGCGTTTTTTTTTTCGTTAATCCGAAAGAGTATCGCGTTCCCCGAGTAAACTGCCACCAATCCAATCAAGGTCCCTCCTTCCGGGGTTCTGACGTATCAGACGTAACTCATTGACCCTTTAAAGCGCCGCTCTCCGCTCAGCTACCGCTGCTACCGTCGCCTGTCGGGCGAGTGCAACAGAGGAGAAGAACTCTTTGGCAAGAAAGGTTCTTTTCCCACGATGAAGATAACCCGAGACGACGACGAAACGATGCACACCCCGTCGAAAGGGACTCCAGGTGCGCGCTTCGATTGCACCAGAGTTGACCTCAGTGGATGTTCTTCACGGTACGCAAGACCGGCCGGTGTTCACCGTCCGACGCTTACGAGAAAATCTGACGAGCACACACACGCCTCAACTTTACACCCGTCCAGTATTGTCCGATTTGCGGATAATCGTTCCCGTGCACACATGCAGGTACTATCATCAACTGCGTTACTGTGATTTCAACTCACTCCCGGTTAAAGTAGACGTCATTAGGCCAAGTACACGCAAGGGAGCGGCGCCGTCTATACTTCACCCCGGGCGTTGCGTGCAGGGTTGCAAGAGCCGCAAGCACGCGCGACTTCCACTGCGTGAGCGATCACGCAAAACTAAACTATTTTGCGGACCGCGCTTTTGCCTTCAATAACGCAGCACCCGAACCCGTGAAGGCTGGCTCAGACATTTGCGATAGAGTGTGACGGTGCTTACCACGGAAATGGCCGCTGCTACAGAAACAGAGGTCCGCGTGATGCGTCATAATAGAACACAATATGCCGTAACCCAGCCAATCAAGCTCAGAGAAATCCCTGAACCAACCTTAAGATTACGTATAACCTTCATCGATGTGGTCAAACAAGGCGCCGTAGGCGCAAAAGCCACCACGTTGACGAGTCAACACCAATCGAAGCCAGACCTCTCTATTCCCCACAACGAGTGCGGCGAGAACGCAGGCTGACTTCGTCGGGCAAAACATCCACCCTCCCGAAACCCCCCGGTCCTTCCACTGCATCAAACCTGCCTTCCCCGATCAATCAATTCGCCGAGATCCACCTGCCACGTTTTCACGCCCGCTGCCGCTCCCTGCCCCCCCGCCCCAGCTCAGCTCCGCTCGCTCTCGCCCCGTCCAGTTCAACGCACCCCCGCGCCAGAGCTGCCAAACGGTCAGCCAAACATGGCGCGCGGACCCCGCCGCCTTGCGTAACAAACCGAGCGCTTGACCTTCATCCCAAGCCGAAACGTTTCACGTAAGGACGGACCGCAGCGGAAGCATACGAGCCATCCCAGCCAATGAAGCGCTGCGGTATAGTAAGGGGCCGAAGAAGGAAGAAGAAGAAAGGCAGAAGACCAGAGTTTGATACCGCCGCCCTCGCAACAGAAACAGCCTCATGGAGCAGACTCATCTTCGACCAGGTTCCCGGGGCACGCCACATCCTGGTCAGGGCGTAAGAAAGAAAGAAAGAGATCCGGATTCAATCGTTTTCTATTCCGCCTCTTTCCCGGCACGTCTCTTCTACCCCACGAATCGCTCGGCGGAGTGTGCTGTGCCGCGCACCGAATGCATCTTTCACGTCCTGGTTGGATGCACGGGAGGCGTGTGGCCAGACACTTCTCTCGCGTTCGCTTTGCCAGTGACGGGTCAGTGGAACCGAGCGTCGGGATTCTCACGACACACTTGACTGTCGATGTAGCCTTCATCACTCGGCACTGTCACAGCAAGTGCAACAAATAGGGGAGAGCGTACGGTACACCGAGCGACAAACTTTTCGCGAACACCAATTCTGTGTTCTTTAGCATTTTGCTGAGTCCGAATGAGCGCTTTCCGTTACACTAACACAAAGTATTGACAACAGCGTTCCAATTCAGAGGGAAAATAATGAAAGACCGGCGACTGATTGTACGTGCTAACCTTGCCCTGCTCTGTACAATCGCTTATTATTCGTTACCTCGCTAAAAATTCCCTGCACCTGGCGCCCAAAGCGCGAACCTTCTACACTGCGCGGCACAGTTAGCCCGAACGCGACATTGGCGCTTCTGCGTTTCGCGTGTACATACAGAGATGAAAACGGCACGCCGTATCGTTCACGATGCCCCGTCTGTCAGCTGAGTCTCAGACCCGTCCCTCTTTTTTCTGTATCTTGCATACTGTATGTTAATATCTTTTCCGTCCTGATATCTTTCGTACCTTATCATTATGACGAACTTACACCTGCTCGCTTCGCCTAAACTTTGAGCTTTTTTATATTAGGGGCGAAGCTCCTTAGGGGCTAGCCATGTCCGTGTGTCCGTCCGCCGTAGGCCGGCGTCGGGTGCTCGTGCTTCTGCTCGTGAGATCACGTGCTCACGAGCACGTGAGCATATGCTCACGTGCTCGTGTAGGGCAAAAAAACTGGAAAAAAAAGATGAAAAAAAAATTATGAGAAAAGAAAAAGAATAAAAAAAAAAAGAGTAGGGGTTCTGAGATGCCATCCCATCTGTCTGCTTAAGAAAAGAAAAAGAAGAAAACCACACATTCTCCTACTGCCATGAATGAAAAGGACCGAAAAGCTCGGCATGCAGCGCCTCAGCGTCTACGTAGAGAGCAAGCTGCTCCGGAAACCAGGGCGCGAGAAGCTGCTGCACAGCGTCAAAAACGCCAAGCGGACCCGGAGTTGAGAGCTCGGGAAGCGGCGGCAAAGCGTCAACGCCGACAGCAAAGCAGCATACCTATGACCAAAATCAGTATCATCCGCACCACCCGAGCTTCGCCCCAATCAACATCATTCACCACGTAGAGATGCGGTCATTTTTTTTTTATTTCACGGTTGATACTTTTTTGTTTTGTTGCATTACTGCGCTTTTTGTGCAAGGCCGTTTGCTTCTTCAGATAATACTTATCGTCTCGTCTCGCATTTCAACGGAATAGCATAGGTGTCCCCACAACCAGAAATCCATCGCCAACTCTACAACTGAAAAAAAAAATAATAAAGAGGTAGCTATATAAATTGATAAGGAGAGGCCACGGAAACGGGACACGGTCGCTTTTATTCCGGGAATATTCTCTATATTGCACACACATAAATGCTTAAAGGATGGTTCACACATCTGCGTTGGTTGCGTTCGCATGCGACCGTAACGACAAAGTCACCGGGACAAGTGTTCGCCGTACACAGCATGGTAGCTTCGGGAAGCGACTCATGAGTCCCGTTGCAAATGTGTGAACCAGCCTTAACTTTCAGAACGGAAAGCCCGAGTGCGTTGTGCACGCGTGGAGTTCCAAGCAGTGATTTTTAGGTTAGCCTTTCATGTCACACTAAAATAAGACGTTAAAAAGGATACTTCCTGTGGCACAAGGCCTCATTCTTTCAGTGCGCGTTCAATTCAGTTTCTCAGTGTACATTATTAGGCGTTTAATGGTATAGCCACGGGTCATTAACACGAAGGTAGGCATCAGACTCGACTGCCCGATTGCTCAACAAGTGCACGCGGCTCTTGGACGAGGTGACCGAAGAAGTTTGGACAATAACGACTAGCTCCCACGCTCATCTCCACACATTAAGTTATGATCATAATAAACATCGCAGAATGTCCGTCTCCAACTAAACAAACGGCACCTGGCGTTCTATATTCGAACCTGCCCAGAGAGGGTCTCGCGCTAATTTATTCTTATGCAACGAGATTGTTGGACGCGTGGTGGTGAAAATACGAAGCTGTTTAGTGAGGGACTGAAAGCACTTCTTGGTGTCGCGGATAGCAGACAACAACCGTAAGATCCAGTCAAGCTCAAATGATTGGATATATGGGTGGTTAGTGGCTCTCTGAGGGTTCCATGTACCAATGCCACTGGACGCACGACTCTCACACTTTACCAACCGAATCGGCAACCAATCGAATCACCAAATCCCACATCGAGAGGACAGCTCAACGATGTACGATCCCCTACTCACGAATTGCGAGGCGTCGTAGCCCTTGGCGAAGGGTCCGCCTGCTGGCATGGCCCACGTCCTCCACTTGAGGAACTGCTGGTTGTGGTAGCCCCAGTTGTGGTAACTCCCGGGCGGCTGCCAGGGCGGCGGCAGCGGCGGCGCCACGGGACCCCGACTCCCCACATGCTGCCTCCGAAGCTGCGCAAGTGGTCCTGCCGAGAGGGCATCGTCTTCCTCCTGCGGCCGGAACGACGCTATCCTCTCCGTCCGCCGGACGACAATGCAGCTCCGGCGACGAAGGCCTCGGGGACCATTCCAGGCCACCAGGAAACGAAGGTTAGTGCGCTGGACGAACCTGGCCGGGGGAACCGTCCAAGGGACCTTGAAGCCGGGTTAGTCGACGACCTTCCTCTAATCCTTCTTAATCCACCGGTTTTCTCCGGTCAAAATGAGTGGTGGTTGCAGGTGTCTCTGTCGGCCCAGCTACCCGTTTCTTGCAGAAGTTCGGAACTGGGAAGATACGAAAGTCTGGGACGAGTTTCTTGAGGAAAGGGGCTTGCTTTTTTTCGGCGTCGTGAAGAATTCCACCGTGTCGCTTATTTTTGTTTCTGCGAAAAGCCGACGATGTCCACTCACGTCCAGTAGAAGCGACGTTCTTCCAGGGTCTCTTCGGGAGGCAGAGTAATCGGTCGCAGCGAGGGCAGACTTACGACAACTGCCGAAACGGCTCGCTTGGCTTCCACGAGTGCACGACGGCGCGCTCTTGCGCGAGAAGGAGAGTGATCCGTCACGAAGGTGCCACACCCTCCAGGAACAAGCGACGAAGAGGGTGTACCTGCACTCGCGAGCGGTGCTCTGATCCTCCAGAGGGTGTAAATTTCCGGGATCCTCTCCCGGAGAAGGTGTTCGTCCGACTCTCCCGCACGTCCAAATTCGCCGCACAGCCAGAAGACACAGCACCCACCTGACGCTAGCACACCGCGAGCAACGTCCAATCCGGAGATGGAACCGCTCAGCTCACGCCCTCTTTTGCCGCGAAGGCGTCGCGTCGGCGAAAGTATAAGGCAGAACAATAAAAAAGAAACAAGCGGAGATGCTGCGGGTCGAAAGTTCTCTACGGACAAAACAGCGAGGACACCGCACCACAATCCAAAGAGTATCCAGTGGAACCGTGAAAGGGGAGTATCGGAACACCCACGAAAAAAACAGGGGAGTTATTACGTAAGTCGTCGAGGGACGGCGATTCCGATGCCCCACGTATCCGTGGTGAATCCGCGTCCACGGGACGCAGTGTTGTCTTCGGCGTCTTGGAAGAGTGGGGGAAGGTCTTGATTACGGGTGCCAAGGGTGTCTGGTAGGGGGAGGTGGAGAAAACTGTGCTCGGGTCACGACATGGCACCGGCAGGCTGGCATCGACGCCGGCGCAGAAGCCCGACTGGTGTGGCACACACGCTCTTGGAGGAAACCAGCGTCGCGAAAGAAGGCGAGGGCGACCGCCCCCGAGAAGCCCTCTGGGGGGCGCTCCGAACGCCTTCTTTTTGCCCTTTTCTTCACTTCTTCTCGTCATTAAAATTGTCTCTTTCTTCGCCGCCTTCCCTCGCTCCGGTGTACACGCATGCGCAGCAAAGGCGGCTTCCGTGACCCAAATTCCGGCGCCTGCCGCAAAGAGAGCCGCTGCCGCAGAAAACCGGTCGCCCGTGCAGACACGCGGGCCGGCGAAGGACGTCGCGACGACGACCGGCACGACAAGCCCAAACCGAGGGGCGACCGAGGCAGCTGGGCGGCACAGCGTCCGTCGACGACCAAAGCCCACATCCATGTGCGCATGCGCGGCTGATTTCGAACTACCGCACATGCGCACAACGTTACATGGAAAGAAACTGCCCGCATCCCTAACAATTTCAGGCTCTGTTGACAGTTGTTGACATTGATGGAATCACTGCCTTCGTTTCCAACTATTCGCCTTGTTATCATGTCGCAAAACTTTAAATAATGTTATGTCGCTACCGGGCCCCGCATGGGCCAGATAGTATTACTATTATAAAATATGAACCAGCCCCGCTCAAGCGAACGTCAACTTGCCTTTAAATACCGGAAAGACCTCAGTAGATTGGCCAGCTGAATCGACTCAAAAAGGATATATAGCCTTCGATTCGCACTCAGGTGCGGGA
The DNA here is from genome assembly GCA_037355805.1 of Ixodes ricinus. NCBI lineage: Eukaryota > Metazoa > Arthropoda > Arachnida > Ixodida > Ixodidae > Ixodes > Ixodes ricinus. The sequence continues at coordinate 54,108 of JAZHYW010025647.1, read as the reverse complement.
GAATCAGCAGCACGAAAGAAGGAATGCAAAGAGACCATTAGAGTCGCTCTCGTGACACGTGTTATGCAATTTTTATTCAAGCTCCTTAGGCGACAAGCCTGGGAAAAATGCCAGGACCTGAAAGTGGCTTTTTCACTCAAGGAGTCGATCCTTATCAGAGGCGAATACCGCCCAACGGAGGTCAAAGGCACTCCAAAAGCGTGGATACAAATGATCCCCGGAATCGGACAACTTGAACAAATCGACAGCGGCATTATACAGGGTCTTCGATAACATTAGAGAATCCGTCAAAACAAGTGGACAGGCCGTTTCCAATGGATCTTTCACATTGCCGCCAATGTACATGCGCTCTATTTTGTAGGAATTCCCTTACCGCTGCGAGCGCTCTACGCTTTTGTGACCGTTGGGTTTTGGGAGAAGCGAAGCAGTTGGTCTGTCTTCGAAGCTTCTCCGTTTTTTGCACAGGCCGTTTGGCCATGACAGTTTTCGATGCTCATTGTTGAGTGGGAGCTGCTCGAACTCTTAATCTGTCACCGACTACAGGTGGCGCAAGTCGCCGACCGATTTAAATTTCATTTCATTTCATTTATTATACTCTCAGGGCCCGAAGGCATTACAGAGAGGAGTGGAATAATACATCAATATGAAGTGAACAATGAAACCAATACGAAAAAAACAAAACACAAGGTACAGAATTGCTATGGAACATTATTGAAAACATCAGTTATGGCGGTTTTAAAATCAGCAGCGTCAGTTAGTGAGACTACGGATGCGGGAAGGTTCAGCCGTAAGCATTTATCTTTCCACCGTTAGAAATGCAGTTGCCCAAAACAGAAACTAAAACGCACGGACGAACGTCGTAACTGAGATAGTCATATCAGCGCAACAGGGCGGCAGTGTGGAAAATATACACGTGCGAAAAGCCCCGATCGGTCAGATATTGCACATGCTGGGCAGGGCACCCCTTTTCCTACCTCGGATGATTCTCGCCGTCAAGGCCGCGGACGCGTGGCTGGGGCAACGCCGAGCCGATAGCTCTCAATATTCGCTCACACATATCGTTAGTCCGCGTGCAAACACACCGGCGCCAAGGAAAAAAAAAGTTTACCCAGGGCAGACGCCAACAAAGACAACAGCTGCCGTTTCCCCGACAAATTTCGCGGGTGCTTCGCCATGGCTTCGCGAATGTTTTCTGCCTTCCTTTCCTCGGCAGCGTTCAGTGACACGCCGTTCTTTCCCCCGTGGAAACCATGACCGCTCAGGAGTCTGCTAAATCAGAACGTCCTGTCCCGTCTGTCTGGTAAAAAAAAAAAAAAAAAAAAAGGTTAAAGTTGCCGCAACAAAATAGGAAAATAAAAAGACAACAATTATAAATATAAATGAAAAACAAAAATTGTAAGCACTTTTTGATGGAGACGACTCATCCAAACGCCACCGTGAACCAGGAATAGAAACTCAGCTCCGCGTCCCTTATCGACTTCCTCCGATCCTCCGGGGTCGGTAGGTTCATTCAATGCAGCGTCACCCATGACTTCCCACTTCCCTTATCCTTCTGCCCATCATTGAGGCCCCCTCTGTCACAAGGCAGGTGTCTGATCAACCGGGCTGTCTAGCAAATTATTATGTTGAAATTCCTTGACTTTTTCCAGGTTTTTTCTGACAATTTCGGGTGAAATTCCCTGACCACTCGTAGAGGCGGTTAAATATATAAGACCATTACAACACAAGGCATTGAGCATTCTGCACTGTGAGCATCATTTTGCACAAGCTTAATCCAACTTGCATATTCCGAAATGTTCGGGTTCGTCCAGTCCGGATTAAACGAGCACTTTCTTGCCGCCGACATCGCCAGTGAAGAGGCCACTTCCGGAAACACAACGAAAACACGACGCTCAACCACACGTCAATAACCGAATGGCAGCATGGCGCATGGCCGCCAGATGCACACTTTCGGATACTTTCAGCTTAATGCTTGGATTGGATTGGGGTCTGAGGCTTCCCCATTTGTTGCTAAATCTAGTAGCTCTTAACTGGATCAAGCCTAGTGTCGTGCTCTCAATTCAATCCAATCCAAGGCTTGGACTGGATTTGTCGGCTGTTCCCTTTGCATCGGGTATGCACACTCTACATCGGGTGAGCAAAGCCCGCGCTCCGCTCTAAGCAGAATTTATTGCCTATTTTTCTGCCCCCAAGTCTTCAAGTCTTTGCCCACGGCACTCGATGGCGTTGCCGGTTAATTTTTCCTGACTGCGCTCGCTTTTTGACAATGTCCCTGACAATTCCCTAATTTTCCCGGTAATTAAGACCTCCTCACAATTCCCGGTTTTCGCGGTTGCTCCCTGGAACAACGTATTATTATAATGAGGATGATGATGATGTGATGATCGTCACGTTCACACCATGCATACATACGAGGGGCGTTCATAACGTTCGTATCATTGTCACGAAGGAATAGAGATTGAGCAATCAAACTCGAGTAGGAGTTAAGACTTTCTCTGCAGGTTCGCCACGAAACGTCACCCACTTTTGCCAACGATGGACCACATGCCGGAGGCCATGGTTCTAGAACAACTCGTTTAGAGTGTTCAGGAATCGCTCCACTTCAGCAATCACTTGGTCGTCGTCCTTGAAATGATTTCCTCTTATTTGGCCACACTGGAAGCGTCAGCGCCATTTAACCAGTTTCATAAACGTGGGCGTAGTCCCAGAGCAACGCTCCCAAATTGGAATGAATATCTGGCATTGCTTCCCTCCAAAAAGTGGAAAAAAAAAAACAACGTTTAGTTTTTTCATTTTTGTGAAGAAGGAAGACCAGCGGAGCTGTACTCGATACACTGTGCAGAGTGCCTTCATACGCACGCGCGCTAACACTGTGTGCTTCTTCTTCGTCGTCGTCTGTTTTTCGCGCTGTTTCCTACGATGAATTCCCCCAACGCGCCCAACTATCCATTCTTCTATTATAGCTGGAAAGGTTGCCGCCATCTACGAGCGACGGCGGAAACCATACTGGTTGTGTGCTTGCCGCCGTCGCTTATAGGTGGCGGTAGCTGTCCAGGTGGGTTTGTGTCGACATACACGGACACGATCCTGGGGAACCGCGCCCTTAACAGCTCCGTTGTAAAAAACCGGATCACTGCATGTGCTTGGCACCGACGGGCGGTGCCATTTTGGCTTCGACTCCTCAGCGGCGTTCCGCGCTACTATAGCACGCGATGTGTACACTGTGCGGAAACTAGAGGGACGAGCGCTCATGTTGACGCCTGTTTTGTTCCGCTTTTTTTTCAAACTTTTTGTGCCGATAATACAAACTCTGTGAACGCCCCCCGTAGCGCACTTTCTAACTGGCCCGTGACTGCAGTACTGGCTGTCCATAAACATTGGCTGTACTTTATTTATTTACTTATTCGCTTTCATTTCAAAAATACCGCCAGCCGTGAGGTTAAAGCAGGGCGGTAGACATGTTTATCAAAAGCAGCTAGAAGTAGTAAATATACTATAGAGACTAGCAGACCACATTTTCACTATTTTACAGCATTCGGTAAGAAAGCTCCATTCGTCAATGCAATTTACAGAAGAAAAAATATCATGGTTTAAATTATTTAATGTAGTATGATTTAAATCAAGGCTTTCTTGCAAAAGTATATTTTTAACCTTTTGTCTATTATTTGATGCTTTCTATGAGCATTTGTGTTATATTTAAATCAAAGAATCACCAAGAAAGATCAATACAAAAATAAACACAAGGAAAAAAAAGCTTTTGTGAGCGACGAGCACTTTCTTTTTTTAGATTGATTTCTATCTTCTATTTTGTTCGTCAACTATATACGTAACGTCCCATTGAAACAGAATTAAAACAGTATGTTCTAGTATGGCGGGGGATTATAACAATAAAAGTCGTTAATTAAACTGTACTTTACATTAACAGTAATTCTTTCTCCCGCATTGTTATCAGTGATCGGACGAATTGATTAATCAATCTGCCATTCTAAAAGATACCTCTAGTGGTAAAGAATCACAATTTTCTAAGCTAAAACGATTCGAACAAAATCAATCTGATTTAAATAAAATAAATCTACTTTAAATTTTAAAAATAAATCTACTTTTAATTTTAAAAATAAATCTGCTAAAAATTTAAATTACATCAACTATATGTTTAAAAAAATTCGATTCAAATCAAAGAGTTCTGATCTATATCAAATAAATCTGATCGATATCAAATAAACCTGATTAAGAAATAAATCTGATTTATTTCTCAATCAGCATCGTGAAATGTCATGCTCAGTGCCACAACGCACACTTCATCTCCAGCTGGGAGACAAGTCGCCCGTTGAGGCAGGCTAAGTTCTAGGCTGTATAAACATCCACATAACCCAACTTTTTTTTAATTTTTTTGTTAAATTTTTTTCTTTCTTCTCTTCTCTTTTTTCACCGTGGTTCAAACCGTCCATTTCGTGCTTTTTAGGCCGCAACGGAACCTCGACCACCACCGAGGCGGTCGCCCCGATACAGCAGTGCACCCGGTCCCACGCCGCCTCTATCGATGGCGGCCGCGGAAAGGCAGGGCAGGCCAAATTACCTTTGGCGAACCTCGCCCCTCGAAGAAACAAAAGGCGGCCGGGCGTGCCGATAACTCGTTACGGGGCGCCGAAGGAAGCTAATTGCACGATCACGCTCCATTATTTCCACTCATTGGCTTTCTTCTTCGTCTCGCTCCCCGTCGAACGACGGGTTCACCTAGCCCCGTTTCGGCCGACCGGTGAACTCAAAACTCGCGTGTTCTCGGCGCCGGTAGCCCGGTCGCCTGACGAGCGCCGTTCTCTGACCCAAAACGGCGGTTGAAAACGTCGGAGTTCGGACAGGTGAGGGCTGCGCTACGTCCCCTTACAAAAAAAAATAAAAAATATATATATATATATATATATATATATATATATATATTTCCGGCATTCTAAAGAAATCCTATTCAAATGTTAACGACTCGTTCAACTTCCTATCCAGTCACGTCGTATCGACAATTTTCGATAGACTTTCTTCTATAGAGTTTCTTTCAACCAAAATCTATTCCACACAGACGATAGAAATGCTATAGAATTTCTATCACCACGTCTCAATATACATTTTCGTCACCGTATTTCTATAGACTAGAATCGATAGAATAATAAGATGTAATGCAACCAAAGCGTCGCTTTTTTTTTTTCGATTGTGTCAAATAATTATTGCTTCTTGCAATGCTTTACAGTTTGGAGATGCAGTTCACCAACCTTTTAAACCGCATTTCGTATAAATTATATACGAGAAAAAGGAACATACTTACCTGTAATCATTCTTATCTTCTGGGATGGTCCTCGTTCAAGTTACTGCCTTTCAAGTGAAGGTATACGGTATATTTAAAGCGGTAGAGCAGTCAAAACAACGTAATTACTGGTGTTATATGAGTGCTCCTAAGCGTGTATATTGTAATGTCTGCGTATGTGCACACGGCAAGTGGCCATAGCACGTTTCCACGGATGTGACAAACCTATACAATTAATATTCAGAAAAAAATAAAATATTTTATTTTCGCGATAAACTGGTTTCTGGTGTTACAAAGGGGATAGAAGAGTTATTAAAATTTATTTGTTTTCTATACAATTCCTACCCAATCTCTATACGCAAAGTTCTATAGAAAAAAAGACACGCAACTCAGCGCCGGTGTACTTTAGAAGCCTTATCCCATAAACAACACACACACACACACACACAAAAGAACAAAATTAACGTTCGCAGAAACAACACTGGGTCACGCTTGAACGTAACTGGCTGACAAAAATAACGCGTTTGTGAACGCGCTGCTGCTGCTGGAGATTGCTCGACGGTCTCCAAACAAGCTGATGTCGTTTCGTCGGTAAACAAAAACATAAAAAGAAGAAACCGGTGTTGTCGAGCTAAGTTATTCTAATCGACGCAGATGGAACACTCCGGCGAGCATGTGCCCGTGGGTGTGTAGAAAAAGAAAGGAGGAATGGTCTTGTCAAACAAACGTCGAACGTGCCGCTCCCAACAGCTGTACCTTACAATTTCACACACACAACAAAAAAGGAGACAAAACCAGACGACATTTAATGACGTCACAATCAGGCGATAAAATGGTGTCCAATCATATCCGATTGCGGAAGATAACTATAGGATAGACACAAAGACGATGGCGCCCAGAACGCGATTATTGGAACGACCTACGCTTTTAGATATATTTAACTCCAAACAACGCAACGCCACTCAGCGGAAAAAACGCAAAGAGAAGAAAAAAAAAAGTGGGGAGCCATTGTTAATTTACGTGTGCGGCGAAAACTGGCACGGCCTGTGGAGGTCGAAATGTGAACGAGAGGAAAGTGGACGAAAAATACACGCAGTTGGAGGTGCGAACCAAGGTCCGAGGCTACACCACCTAGAAAACAAGGCCTCCAAAAGCGACGCAAAGACGGACGCAGGATATGTATTTGATTTATATCAAATGTATTCGATATAAATCAGACTAGTTCGATTTAAATCACTGTAGCTAAAAAATAGTAACTCTTTACTACTAGGTTTATTTTTTTTATGTGGCATACTGATTGGTCAATCCGTCCTATCAGTGATAACAATGCGGAAGAAAAACAAAATTACTGCAAATGTAAAGTACAGTTTAATTAACAACTTTGTATTGCTCTAACCCCCGCCATACTATAACCAAAGCAGTTTGATTTTTTTTTACTTATTTAAAAAGGTAATTTTAATTTTTCTTTCGAGTTCTGACTTCATTTGGAAAAGGACATTACTTTTCTAGTTTTCATTTCTTTCTTTCGCGTTCTTATTGTGTCGCAATACGACGTTACGTAGCTGACGAACCAAGTGGAAGCTAAAAACCAAGCTCAATGCTACGATTTGCTCCGAAGAGCACTTTTTTTCCCTCGTGTCCAGCCTCGTATAAATCTTGTTTGCTCGACTATTCCTCGATCTAAAACACAAATAAAGCGCACATAGAAAGCATCAAATGATAGACAAACGGGAAATAAACATATTTTCGGCATTCCTTTTTGCGGAAAACGTTCGATTTAAATCAGGGGTCTCCAAACAGCGGCCCGCTGGCACTCGCATGCCTCCGTAGCTGAGCATACATACTGTTTGCTTTGTCCGCTATAGTACCTGTAGCCGCCCACTAACGGGCCTGGAAAATGAAACGCCGAGACTCGGCGTTGGTTTAGCAACTTTACGCGGATCTTTCTCGAGAACCGGGATATAAACGCTTCAACTTGACGTCAAAGTGACGGCCGATAACCGTTTTGGCCGAGGCGACGCTCTCGGCCGACGCTGCAAGTGCACACCGTCTTCAAGTGACCGCCACCGCGCGCTACCGCTATAGTGACTCCCGACGCGAAACCGCGATCGCATATGGAAACGATATGGGAAACGGATGGGAACCGTTACAAATGCAGACAGAAAGGCCTTTCGTGCTCAAAACGTTTTACAACACTCGAATAAAGAAAACATTCACAGAAAAAGATATCGAATTTATAGGCTTCAAAAGTAAAGAAACGCGAACAAGCTCTTCAAACCGCGAAGAATTTAATGTAGCATATACGACGTGGCCATAAATGAAGTTCGCGCCAATTTGCTGCATTCTTTCACCCCATCCGGCGCTAGTCGGAAAGTTGACAATGCACCATGCGCGCTTCGGATGCCCAGTGATGGCACATGAAACAAATCAGCCTCATATCGATATTAGAGTAATATGCCGATTTGCACAGAAGTAGTGCGACTGATCAATTTCATTTTTGTGTGTCATCACGGGGAATTCCGAACAAATGCCCCTGCCGCATCGTGAACGTGACGAAGGCTCGGCGATTAGCGCCGCATGCACTGAAATCAAGCCGACGGAACTTCTATTCATTGAACGGGCAGGCCACTCGGCACCGTAACTACCAGCCTCCAAGCGTGAGCTTTCGCTGACGACCACAGAGCGGCGGGACGAGCGCGAGAGGTTGTCGCCCCGTCGTTCGCGTTTCTTTCGGTCGGGACTGTACACTGCGCTTAAAGTGTCCTCTTCGCAACTACAGCGTATTGTCAGCATTAGTTTTATCATTCTCGTTAATTTATTGCCCTACGGGAATGTGCCGAAGTTTCCATGTGCTTTCATTTATGCCTGGCAAGTCTTCGAAGTGTCCTGTAATGTCATAATTAGCTAAATACTACATTTCAAATGAAAGTATATGTATGCATCTGTATATTTCTCACAGGTTTTTTCTTTTTTATACTTATTTTAACATTAATTTCTGCGTTTAAATGCTTATCTAGGTTTATTTGATTTCGTTTTCCTTCGTTTATATTTACTCTTTTTTTGAAAAGTTAAGAGTAAGAGCCCTCGAGATTACAACAAATCGCTACTAGCCAACAGTTTGAGACCGATTTAAGTCGTCACATTGAAACCGCTGTGGTTGGAAATCGCGACTTTGATCGCGTTGATTTTTCTTCTCCGCCCAGCAAAAGAGCCGTTCTCGATCTGACGCGATAAGCGATAAGACGGCGCCACATCAAAGAATGCGAGGCGTCCGTTCAAACGGTCGGAACTCCGTTTATCCGAGAAGATGGCACGCAGTCACGCGCGTCCAACGGCTGTCGTCTGACCGCTCGAGACGGCGACAAACTGGCCTCGATACATGGGACGACAAACAACCCCGCCTCTATACGCCCGAGATACGAAACTGCCGCCACTCGACGACGCGCAGGCATGTCCAGACCTGTAAAAATGCCTCGACTTCGTCCACGGAGGATCGAGAAAACCGCCTGGAACTTTTCCGAGTACCTCTCGGCATTTCACGGTGCAAAAAACACATCGGCTATGTGCAATGCCGATTCCCATCGGTATTCCAAAATAATAAAAAAAAATTAAAAAATATATATATGCCAGTTTTTTCTTTGTTATTATGAAACACCCAGCAGGCGAGCACTTTCAGGAATACTAATTTATGTTTTGGATCTCCTTAATTACTTTTGATAAAGGAAGAAAAAAAAAACGTTCGGAAATTTTAAGCGCGGACATTCCTACGAAAAATGGACTGGAGTTATTTTTTCTTACTTGTTTCTTATTTTTTTTTTGTAGCAACGACACACGTGGAGGTAACGAGCGAGTGTAGTGGTCTAAAATTATCGCTGAGCCACAGAAATGATTGATAGGGTAGATGGGCTATTTATAGCCCACGTAATAATTGTTGATAGAACTATACGTGTTTTTAACCTCAAGCAAAAAGCAAGTTTTGCGCATTGTTCATACGCGGCGCGAAGTAGTTCTTACGAGATTTGGTTGTCGGAGGAAAAAGCGATGTTTTTGGAGTTTGGAACGTGTACGTCTTGATAAGATAACATATATCTAATCTAAAATTCACCTACATATATCTTAATTATCAACATAAAGGGAGAAATTAGTAATGCTCCGCGAGGTGCCGCAATATTTTTACTACTGTTCTTGAGGTGAAAACTATAGTTAGCCGTTGATGTTGAAGCAATATCGACTGCGCTTATGGCAACAATCAAAGCAAAGATAAACGGTAAAAAATAAATATAGATATATAAAGATTTAACAGTTGTGTTGTTGAAGTGTTTTATAAACTTCGCATTTTTTCTCCTCACACGGTTGGAGCATCGCTTTCAACTTTTACAGAATAAAGCCGACTATGTACTCTCAGACACTTTAACGAACATTCAATCGCAAAGATGCTGCGACCGATTGTTCCCATTCATTTTAGAGATGTCAAAATGTTGGAGCACGCTATAAAACAAAATAAAAACCGACGAAAAAAAAAATAAAAGACAGCCCAAAAAACGACATAAAAATTAGTAAAAATGTTTATACAAAAATCTGAAATTCAAAAATTGTACTACTATATCAACTGTTTGGCCGTATAAATACGATTTAAGTGTTTCTTTTTCAAATAAATGATCGCTTTAGTTTCCCTTTAGAACATGGTTCTGGACACCTGCTTTCAATTCTATACATAACCCAGAGGTAGTCAACTCAAACGGATAAATCAGGTAACGATCCACAGGGATGAAAGGTAGCTAATAATTAAAAAAAAGGAAGAGAAAAAAAATAAAGATAAGGAGAGTTATGCCGCGGTCACACTGCCTAACAGATCGTATACTAAAGACAGTAGATGCAGACACTAGAGAGTTATAGGGAACCGTTTTTGCCCATCCGATAGGGTACGATAGGGGCCCTCCGGTACGCACTGCGCATGCGCTACTATCGCAAAAGATTCGAACACGCGCAGTTCGTACCGGAGGGCCCTTATCGTACCGTATCGGATGGGCAAAAACGGTTCCCTATAACTCCCTGTTCTCTCTGAGGAGTGTTTCATCCCTGTAAAACGAGACATTAATCGTTAAAAAAAATTGTTCGCAAGCAAAGCATGTCATGTAGAACATGATAACCCCCAGACAATTTTCTGTGATCGTGTGTGCAGAGAGCACACCCTGTCTTTCGAATGGCGTGCGAGCCCGTACCGCAAGCGGGGAGACTCGGAGGAATTCCAGCCAGGGGAAGTCGTCCCGCGACGTCCCCACGGGCCACAATCACCCGGGGCAGAGTGACGTCCGAAGAAGACGCCCCGCCTGATTGCTGCACACACGGGGTCGCGCCGCGCCGGCCATTGTTCGGGAACGCCGCGAGCCTTCACCTCCAAAGCCGGCAGCGGGCTGCGGGATTTCGCGCTGGCAGAGGGCGAGAACAACGTCTTCCGGTCGACGAGGTCGCGACACCCAAGAAACACGACGAGTGCGCACGAAGCAGAACACGCAGAGAGGTGCACTTGACGCCGCAAATCAACACACAGAGAAAAACGCCAAGGAAAGGACGGCTGGAGACGAAAATAGGCGCGTCTGTTTGCGCGAATGAGCACTTGCGACCGCGCTTATCGACCACGTTGCTTCGAAACTTGTCAAAATCTCTTACGACGACAGAAGACACTGTCGCCATCTATCGGCTGGCCGTGGAACACTTGCGATTTCCGTATACTTCCCACCTTCTTCGCGCAGCATTCTCTCTTCCTTGGCTCGAAAAAAACTTTTGACGATGTTATAAAGGACATTTTTTCATAGATACCACGCACATTTAAACTTGCAAATACCGCAAAAACAAACAAACAAACACCTTTTGCTTTAGTGAAAGGCAGTTCCAGGGTCACCTCACAGATGGCGCCAGCGTGTTCTCTCGCCGTATGAGAGCATGAAAACTCGGTCGTAAACAAACGCAAGTATAAATGCAAGTATAAGACGAGAACGTGTGCAAATGATCAACGCGATCAAACCCCATGCTCGTGCCAGTAGCTTTGACAGTGTTGTATACCAAGGCATGAAACAGGGTTGGCCAGCTGCCAAGATCTTTCGGAATCAACAACAGACAAGTGGCAGGGGAGAGGACGAGGCGACGCATCACAAATACTTCGCCAGCTGCCAGAAGATTTCGAAAAATAACAACAAATAAAGGAAACAAAAGAAACAAGAAATACTAGGATGAGGCGTCGCCGCGGCGCTTCGAAAAGACTTCTCCAACTACCAAAAGATTTTGGAAATAAAAACTTGGGGTGGAACGCGATGGCGTTATCGGGCACCGCTCGCATCGTCTTCTTATTCGCTTCTCATGCAAGCAAAAAGTGCGGAATTCTTCAAAAAATTTTTTTAAAGGTGAGTGATTTACTTTATAAGTGACATGCAGTGCATCTTTAATTCGAGTTACATGCCATGTGTTTCAGTTATATTCATTCAACGTGTGACATCGCGTTTCACGTGAGGGTTGTTTCAAATTTCTCTGCCAGGTCATGTGGTTGTGACGTCATGATCCTCTCGACCAATCAGGATTTTCCCGTCACAACGCCATCGACGCCGACGCCGGCTTTTCTGCGACACGACCTCCTTAACGCTACGCGTTAAAAGGGAAAGAAAAAAAGACGCGGTAAGAAACAAAGATAAGGCGACGCTTTGAAAAGACACGGCGGCGAACGCCAGCAAGGCCGAAACACGGGCCTACTGCGTTCCTCATGAAACGCAATTCTGCATATAATTCTGCATGTCTTGTGTAGCCAGTTTATGGCTACACAAGACACACCTGCTAAGCACGTGATTGGCTCAAGTAACTTGGAGCACCTTTCGAAACAATAAAATCACTTTTAAAGAAAAAAAAAAGTTTCTGGGGACATATACGGCGTCTAAAATGCATGCGCTGGCCGGCGCAAGTAAAAGACAATGCCTTTTTTTGCCTAGTCAGTGGTGTGCAACCACTTACTAGCGTCAGATTAGTGTAATTATCTCAGATTTTCAGCTAGGCTGTTTCAGCGTGCTTAAAAAGCAACAGACGCGGTAACGAAAACTGTTGTGACAAGAGTCACCTTTCCTTCAAGGAAAAAAGTAGCAATGCAGCGGCCGCTCCGAAACATACAGCAGGGGCATGCTTGCGTGAATAATAAGTTAAGGCGTGCAATTAGACGGAAAGCAAGTAGCATTCCACTGAAATAATGTTAGAATATATAACCTCAGTATTAAACTACATGTTTTGTTGATGTTCTGACATGATACGGCGTCTGGAGTTTCCCGGCTGGATATGGGCAATTTTATTTGCTTTCTTTAACAGTATGTATGCCCGCCACGAGCAAACGTGAACCCTTTACAGACTGAATAAGTGTTTTTACCCACAAGCAGGCTACGGTACTGCGGTGAAGCGAGATACCCAGGAGCGCGGTGTCCCCCACTCCGGCTCTCGCTTCTCCGCAGCGCACCAGTGCCCACTGAGAAGCGCACTCAACGGAACTGACCGACCCAAACCTTCCCGTTTTGGGTGAGTTGGTTGTACACGAAGATGGAGAAACGAATAGTACGCTATTCGAATCGATAATCGAAGTTTAGAAACGTAGCAGATGCCTAACGTAACTCCCTGGTATAGCTCAACAAAACCTGAGTTTCGGTATGAATAAAAAAAATATATTGGCGTAACAATTTAGTAATGTTTCGGCGACATTCATCAGAACGGCGATGGGAAAGCACTTGGGCGCAAATGACGTAGAAATCGCACCACTATTATTTGCATAACCGTGCGAAATTGTCTCTCTAGGGGCGAAATGGAGGAATTGACAATTCTTGGACATCAATTTGAGCACGAGCTTTGCGAGTGACTTTACGCTACTACTAAAGATGTAAAACGTATACCACCACCCCTAAAGAAAAGCTCGCTAAAGGAAGGCTGTATCCAGAGACGAACGGTTGTAGATAAACATTTCCGGGAAATCCCACAAGGCCTCTCGTCGGTCCCGCAGTGCACCGCGCGGCGAGGGGAATTGTGGGGCCGTTCTGACGGACGCTGGGGGCCGGCTATAGTACGCTCCGTACATTCTGGAAGTGGCTCCATTCCCCTAGCCGTACACATACACTGTGTAGTAATCGTCCCGCTTTCTTTGCGTTCTGATATCGCAAAACGCTAAACATACATAAACCGCTCCGGGTACTCCTCCAGCAGGCAGCACATCGGATTGCCGCAGTGCGTTTTAGAGACGATGGGAAGGCGCTGCGTATTTCGGGAATATGGTCTCTTCGAGTTGGTCTGATCTACACCCTCCCTCGTCTCTCTTTCTCGTACACACACACACAACATACACATAAAACACGCATGGCGGACACACATAGGGCACCTCAGGTAAACACCAGGCAAACCCAGCAGCAAAAACGCACACAGCAGAAAACAAAACAAGAACAACAAGCGTAAGTTGCGATGATTGATGACGGGCGAGACCGCACTGCCCTCGAGACGCCAGACGTCTAATTGCGAAAGACGTAATGAAAAACCAGTCCCATTTCCCGTGTGTTCTGCCATCCGCCGCAGAGCCAACAACCGGTCCACTATCGGAGTTATCTAACCCCTTTCGATCCGCGCATTGCGCCGGGAGGCCGGAAGATCGCTCCACAATAAACTCCCCTCCTCCGGGAAACGACAAGGACTGTCATCCCGTAGCGACCGGCGGCGCCATTGTCCTCTCTGCGCTCTGTTTAATTAACGTTCGAATTCGTCGATCGGAACAGACGTCGCGCTGCGCGAGTTGCGTGCATCGCGGTATAAGCTCGACGGCCAGTCGACGCGTTCTCCACTTTGTCTCTCCCCCGTGGCGCTCGAACTCAGAGTAGAAATGAGTCGCACGGTGCTACTAGAGGCGTGGCTCGTACCGCACGTCCATCCGCGTTCTCAACTGTCCGTCGTCATCTAGCGATCCTGTCGCGTTCTCGAGGCAACAGACCTTTAGCTGCGAAGTTTTGTCTTTGTTACAAGGACCTTATTGGTCAGTAGCAAAGCTAACAAAAAGCGCAGTGCTGATAGAGATGTCGTCGTCATAGAAGGACTACGCTCGGCCCAGATTGGGCACGACGATTGCGTCAACGTTCGGCTCGAACTGATTCGAAGCCGAGCGCTGACGCGCACTCGTTTCCAATCTGCGTTTATCATTGACCCTTGCTGATGACGCTAAAATGTCAGCTGCTTCGGCTTGTCCACTAAGACTTTTATTGTCACGCATGGAAGAAACACCACAATTTGATGTTAATGTTCCGTCTTTTACAATAAAACAAGTTTATTTCAGACTAGAAGTTATCGCGTTTATTCTACTTAGGATGCCTCGATGACCTTCTGTCTAGGGTGATGCCATCGTCTGCAGTAGTACCCGATGCCGACAGCACGCGCACACGCGGGAAATACGAAGAAATCGCGGAAAACAAAACGTCGCCGTAGCACAGTCAGCGCCACGAGTGAGTGCAGGGACACGCTCTTTCACACGCTTCAGAACAAACAAACAAACAACAAAAGCGTTCGGAACAAAATGGCCAGATGTCATCCACCTAAGCAAAGCGCACATGAAGGCACCCGATTCCTACTATAGGTAGAACTTCGAAAGGGTCAGCATACAATCGTACTGAGCTAACCGCAAGGTGCCCTCCCGCTTCAGTCGCTTCTCCGACTACGCCGGTGCAAGCGGTGAAGCTTGAAGCGCACGAGCGCGCGTCCAAGCAAAACGGTGAAGCCGAACGTGAGAGCGTTGGCGCAAAGCTCCGAAGCCTGACGCGAGTGACGTGGTGTACAAGTGTCACGGCTCGGAGGCACGCAGCGGCTGATATGATTCCGCCGGAGGATCAGACGATGACGCGGACAGCGTAATTCACACGGGCGGAGTTTTTGGCACGTGCGACTAGAAACGCTGTGAAATAAAAGACTGCTATTTTCTTTTCTCTCCTTCAAATCGTCAAGTTTCTTCGGAAGGTCCACGCTTTACGAATAGTCCCTATCCGACGCTGCTAGCATCCAATACGCGCTTCTCATAGTTACGTAGTTTATCGGCACTGGCTGTTCCCCGCATCCTAGCTGAACCAGACGTGATGTCACGAAGAGGTTTAACATCACAGACAGCTAGGGTGCGCATCCTTTTACCGCTAGACCTAGCGGGGAAGTATACCACTTGACAGTGTCACGTGACAGCGTTTTTCTCACGGAATGCGTTTGAAATTAGAGTCCCCCAAAAAGTAGCGCAAAAGTGTAATACGTGCTTCCCGAATTGGCGTATAATTACTCGCCAATTCAATTGACACGCTACATTTAGCGGGAAAACGCTGCCCTCTAAATTTGGAAAGATACCTAGCGCAGCTCAAAAACGCGCTGCACATTAAGTATCTCTCCCGATTTCATCTGTAGAGTTACAAAACATCTTTTTTTTTTTTTTTCTCGGTGACAACGGCGTGTCACTGCACGTCGTGCTTTCGCCTTCGCAACTCGTCCACGGGCACGCGTCAAGAATGCCTCGGGAGCCCGTCAAGTCGTCGAACCCTCGGACGACGACGACGTGACTAGCGAGTGTCACCCCGTTCCCTTCCCCCCCCCCGGGCGAGGGAAGCGGCAGCTGCACGGTGAAAACCCGCGGCGAGGGACGAGGACGAAATGCGTCGGGCCGGAGGTCACCGCGCGGCAAGGCGACATTTCGCCGCGCGACCCAGGCCGGCTCGACCGACAAAAAGAAAAAAAACGTCGGCACGACACGCTTGGGTCGCCCGAACCGGGGCGACGGATTAAACCGTTACGAGAGACACACAAACACACGCCGAAAAGGAGAAGGGAACAACGCAACCACGCAACACAGTGGCCCCTAACCACCTATAACATCACCGCGCGGCAGGTGCGCGGACTTTTCGAAACCGAGACGCCGAGAGAGAGAGCTATGCAGGAGCGAGCGGAGATGCATAAATAAAGAGATACGGTTTCTCTCTCTCTCTTCTTTTTGTTCGCACGTAGCTTTGCGTTGTTAGTCAAAGCATTTAATTTCTACAATTAACTAACTTCCTACAAAAATATAAATAGTAATAAACGCTGGGTGAATGGATGGATTCGGTTAAATCCTCTTAATCGGGCGGCGACTTCTGCCACCTAGCCGAAGCTTAATTTCAGCAATCAACTAATCCCCAATCAAAATAAACAGTAAGGTTAAGCCGTTTAACGGTATATATCTAAATTCGGAATGAATGGAGCATAGTAAAAAGTCCCATATCGCTGCAAGCACGAGCATTGATCTACCATTTCCGCCATGCGGATTGAAAGGAAAAGAATAACAAAACTTTATTCACGCCGCCAGTCCGATAAACCTGTGCCTGATCGTCCCCGCTTCCCCAACGTCTATTTTTTGCTTTTAAAGCCCAAAGCCTTTACTGAATCGGCATCGCCGTGGGCAGTTGCAGAACGAGGCCCCTTACGAGCGGGGACCCTGCCGCCATCTGTCGACGAAAGTCGAAAGCGAGCGCCCAAGGAGAGGAGACCTCCTTTCCCTCGACTTCCATTCACGCGTTCGCAACGCTCAGTGACCGATTATGCCGGAGTGACTGACCCTCGTACACTCGCTTACGCGGCGTTACGCGGAGGGTGACATGAAATAGCTTATGACTATAATGCAATGAATGCTAAAATGTGCAAGCGAGTCATAAGATAGCAACCGCACTCCGATTGTAGTTGATGCGTTTGGAGCAGAAAACACTTCTCCGAGGGAGAAATTTCGCAAGATTCAGGAACGCGAGCATCCACGTAGTCACCCGGTCCGGGTTTATATTTGACTACGTTGCTATTTTACTTTTAGAATACTAAAACAATCGCGATACCCTTTTTTTAAATTTTATAATATTGTCCCCGCTAATTGCAACAACGAATAAAATGTACAGTAATACTTATCCCGCAAGTAGTTATTTCAGCGGTGTCAGTGGCGCTCCATTAAAATGGAAGTACCTCAATTATCTTAGCGAGAGAGCCAGCAACCAAAGTGTTTTCTTCATTTATATCTTTTATAACAACTCGTACATTCGTGTTCACTTTCTGATTCATATCCCCTCGGCGGCTATCCACAAGAGGGGCATCTACAGCTGCTGCCACTCTAGACGCTCTCGCGTTGGGTGGGTGCCTCCCCCGCTTGCGGAAGTGGCAAGCTCGCGCCGCTAACCTGTTTTCACCGCAGTTTGGAATTACTATATGCAATACACCATTACAATGCACAGTCTTTACGGGTCTCGACAAGGCCAACCCGCGCGCGTCGGTCACTTCGGCAAGTGAGCAAAGCACAAGCCACACTTACGACGAACACTGACGATGGCACCGTCCAGAAGCTCATTACCGGAACGGTCCGTTTTTACCTGACCATAAAACATTAAAAAAAAGAACTGATGTGTCCATTCTTTTTTTTTTCGTTTTCGTCTATCTTTGAGGTCTCAGAAACGAATGAAGTCATACCACTCCGCGCATATACCGCACGCCCTTCATCTAATGATACTGCCGTGGAATGCAACCATCCACAAGGATGGTTGCATTCCGCATCCGTCCTTGTATCGCGAACAAAATAAAACACCCCCGGGAAAAAAGAAACGAAAAAGAAAGCTCTTAGAATAGCGGAACTAGCTGTTTTGTAAAGCATACGCATCTTTTACCGGAACTCATTTTTTCTTTTCTTGCACGACACACGGAAAGAAAAGAGAATAATCGAGTCGTCGATTCGAAAATAGAGAATGAGGCCAGTATTAGGAGAACGCACTTGTTTCACCCAAGAAGAAAAACATGAGGCATGTCCCCACTTTGCCACTACGTCGGAAAATTCGGTCGTCTACGGTGCAGGAGATAGAACGCGTACCCACTATGCTAGAAAAGAAGAAAAAAAAAGTAAACAAGGTCATTAAAAAGTACTATCCAGGAAAGTATTGGGTCCGAGTGAACCCGCATTCGAAGCAGCCCACCCGCCGACAGACCCGAAACCGACGAAGGTTGTTGGCTTACCCTGCAACACTGGTCGTAGTACCTCATGGCTGCAACACATTTGAAGACGTCGTCCGGACGTCCAAGTACTCCGTGGATTCCCAAAGAAGACGAAGTCGCTCGACACCACCACACCAACCAACAACACCGAGACGACAAACCAGAAAGCAACCCGGAAAGCAGCAGCAGCAGCAACGAACTCGCGTCTATATTCACGCCGAGTGTTTCTCGTCAGCTGCAGTCGACACAACGGCAAGCCGCAGATGAGAGCCAACGAACGCGGCAGCGGCGGTGGAATCTCCGGGGCCAAGGCGATCCGACGATCCAACGGGGAGGTCACCGAAGCAGGCCCCGTCGCCAAGCAACCTCAAAGAAGTCCTGCTGCCAGCTTCGGGTCACTCCCGAGTCTCCGAAAGATGACGCCGACCGGGGATCCAAGCGCCGGCGGCGGCGGCTGTGTACACGGACGCCTCTTGCTCGGGGTTCCCTGAACCAACGAACGGCCTTCACCTTAGACGGCACGTCAGCGCAGGTAGGAACAAACGGGACGCTTGGCACGGCTGCCGAGTCTGGTAAGAAGGGAGGGAGGACACTCGCGCGAGGCAAGAGCCCAGCGGTCGGCCGCAAAACCCGTTTGGTGGGCCGTTCCAGCGTGCCGTCGCTCACCACCCCCACCACCTCCCGGCCCGCGTTGTCCTCCTCCTCGGACGAGGGAAGTGGGCTGTTTGTTGCGTCGCCTTTTTTCCCTCCCTGGACCAGGGGCACGTGACCAAGAGAGGACCCGCAAAGGATGAACGAGCGTCTCGAGGAGAACCAGGAAACTGGTTGCGCCAGCTCATCCACTGTCAGCGCTCATTAACCGAACGATACGATCGACCCCCGCTGCCCGAGACAAAAACTTGCAGGGAACTCCGCCGCGCTCGTTGTCGTTGTTGTTGTTGTTGGGGTCGGGGATGGGGCGGAGAGAGAGAGAAGGAACCGCGGTTAGAAGGGCGAAACGTCACCTTCCAAACGACCCCCAAGGTTCCAAAGGAGTCGACAATGACCTCTCGAAATACAGAGGTGGTCGTCCCGCAGCACGACGTGTCACGTGACAGACAGTTCGCAAACGGTCCAGTTTTGGAACCTAACCCAGCGCCATAAACTGGCTGCAACCGTAAACCGTTTCACCGTAAAAAAACAGATCTGGACATTATAAAATCCCAAACCTACGGCAACAATCGCAGAAAACAGCGGAAAAGAATGTAAAGCAGAGAACACACTACAACATATCATCTGACCCGTTCTTGTTGGAAGCTAGGTCGCCGGAACTGAACAAACTTATGTGAAACCGTATAATTACTACAGCTTCTAAAAAGAAAAGGATATTGGCCATTGTCGGAAGGCTCATACTCGATAGAATGCAGTAGGATGGGATTCACCGAGTCGGCTCAACCAGAGTATATATCTCCCCGCTCATATTCGGAAGAAAAAAATTCCCAGTAAGAACTAGAGAAGAAACGTAACAGCTAGTCACCAGCTACGGCTATCTTACTCCTCATAAGCACGGAAGTCAACGCGATGCAGATCGAGTAACTTCAATCACACCGCCAACAGCACACAACGGTATCGCGAGCGATGCAAAGGATTTCTGTTTTCGAATCATCATACAGTTGACCGCTAGACGACGCCTCCACTCGATCAGGGCCTAATCGGCCTTGGCGAAAAGACGGCGAAATCTGGCGGCTCATTGGCCGCCGGTCAAGTGCGGAATTGGCCAATCACGGCCGCCAGATTTCTCGCCGACTTTTCGCCATGTCAGATTAGGCCCCAGGTCTCGGACGAACGCTTTTACCGTGCAGAGACCGATGTCACCACTGCGCGACACTGATAGCTGCGCTTTTTCCATTTTTACTCGAAAGGGGTATTGGCGGGCCTAACATTTCTCCCCTAGCTTGGTGCCGAAAATCGGCGCTTTTTTTCCGCTCATTAATAGTGCGCAAGCGTGCGTGCATGCGTGCAAAGTCCGCTGACTAAAAAACACACACACAAAAAAAGCAGAATCCGGCGATCGCTTGTTCGCACTAACAAAATCGCACTGCGCACGCAACCTTATGCAAACGTGCACAAAACAAGCAACTCAAAATGCAAAATGCACAAAAAAAAGGTAACACCGCTTTGACGGCGAGTTACCTGCCCACAATCACGACCAGCGATATAGCGCCGGCAGAAGGGACTTGTTCCGCGAGGCGGATATGCCTAATGTGAGCGGTTATCTCTATTCCTGTTTTTTTACGGCGCCACGGGGTTTCCTTTTCCAAAGAGCGAAAAGCGGCCAAACACTGCTGCTGTGACGTCACGCAGGCCGGGGGATGAGTAACCGCCAGACGCGTTTGCCGACTCTCCTCCGGGCACTGTACACTGACAAGCCGATCGTGCTCCGGTCGCTTTTATCGCAGTGAGTCGTTTATACGACCGCTTACTCAGTAAGTTGGAACGACCTTTGCAACTCAACCGAAAGCCACTGGACTCGACCGAGGAGTAGCACGGAAACCGGCACTACCCTCACATTACAAGACTGGTATACCACTCACAGACCCTCCAGTTGCGACACCAGTAGCGCGGTGGTGTACTGGATGGATGAGGGAATGTACACGGCTAAATCCCTTTTAAATCGAGCGGCGGCTTGCGCCACCTATAGCCACTGCTTTCGATATTAAATTTAATTTCATTCTTTTTTTACCTCGAATAGCCTCTTTTAGAACGAAATAAAAAAGGGTGAAGAAAAAAAAAACTTTTAGCCTTTCCACTTTGGTGAAGAAGGAAGACCAGCGAAGCTGTACTATGGTGGGAATGAAGTAATGGCCGGCCGAAAGTCGGCAAGCCAGAGTGGAAAGGCTCGAAAGGTTGCGCCATCTATGAGCGACGGCGGCAAGCGGACAACCGGCAAACACAACACTCTGGACAGCTACCGCCATCTATGAGCGACGGCGGCAACCAGAGTTTTGTGTCGACATTTCTCTGCGGGGGACACGATCCTCGGGAAACAAGTTCTTAACAACTCCAATGTAAAAAAAAGAGAAAGGAGGGCGAGGGGAGGCGCAAACACAAGAAACAATAAAAATAAATGTTCACGTCTACCTGATATCCGAAACATTAAGAGTAAGCCCTTTTTGATGAAAAACCGAACGTCTCATCACGAAATCTGCAGCAGAACAGAGTTGGATATTTGCCATTCGTCGAACCCGTGATGAAATCCAGCTCCCGGGGCTGCGGACGAGCAAAAGTGTCGCAGAGGACACTCCGGATCGCCTACCCTCCAACGAACGAGTCGCAGACCCCGGCACCCTGAAATGACATCAGGCAAACAGCCGATACGTCCTTGGACTCGTCATCTCTCCCTTCACCGTGACAGCGCCGACAAAGAGGTGAGGCAAACAAAAGCTGCGAGTGCAGGTGACGCCATCGAGAACTGAAACCCGTTCCTCGGACGCCTCACAGCAAAGACGACCACGTCACACCGAAATCTCTACGCGCAAAAACAATAACGAAACAAAGTAAAAGAAGAAAAAAAAAAGCGCTTGTTTTTAGAGATTTTGAGACATTCCGTGTCAAAAGAAACGAAGGTGCCATATAGCGCTTGATGGGGATTTCTAACGACCAGCACTTTCTAACAAAATTTAGCGTATACATTTCCCCTCTAACTTTAACGGGGAAACCGAGCGGTCACGTGATATAGGGTCACGTGGCATCACAACTTAAAACTACGACGTAGATTTCCTCGCTAAAATTCAGCAAGCAAATCGATGTAACGTGACCCTGTGACGCCAAATCGCATCCTGACGTCATCCAATCAAACCAACACGAGCACACAAAAAAAAAACGTGTGAGCGTGTGTGTGTGTCTGTGCGTGAGTGTGTGTGTGGGAGGGGGCGTGTGTTCTATATTGGCAGGGAGACCGGACTAAAGGGAGGGGAGCTCCGTGTTTTCCCAGCACGAAGCCCGTGCACTGGATTCCTCACATCATCTTCTTCCTCGATCTAGCGCAGGCACGAATCGGATAAGAGTGCTGCTGTCAGCATTAGGTTACGTCACTGAGCGCTTCGCCAAAAAACGCGAACCGATAATTCACGTCGTTGCCGTCCCAATGGACGGCAACGACGTGAACGGGTTCTCAACTTAGCCGCTAGGTGGCGAGATGGTTAGTAGATCTCGTCAGTCATATACGTACAGAGGTCAAACAGAGATGGGAATACAAAGTGCATTATAATTGCGGGGACAGAATTTGAACGCCAGAGCACGTTATTATGGAAGGCAAGGACATATCACTTCCTCGAGGCACTAGGTGGCGCAAGTCACCACCCGATTCAATGGGAACCGCTGCCATGCATCCATCCATACTCCCATATAAAGCGCTTAGGGGGGGAAGGAAAGCGGTGACAAGCGCCAAGTGGAGTGAGAGAAGCGCTCGCACACCGACACTGCTCGTCTCATTCCCACAGCACCGTTCTCATTAGGGAGGAGGACCTCGGGCGTTCAAACAATGCGCGCCGAAAAAAAAAATATATTTCAGATGTCGGGGGGACATTGTAGTGGCGAGCACAATAGAAGGAAGTCAGGCTCAAAGTCGTCGGAGACACACAATGTTATCACGAGACAGCAAGACCCGGCCGTTTTGGGGGCTCCCGTCTGCGTTCTCTTCGCCTTTTATCGGGTACACGACTGCTTCGCGCCCAGACTGTAAAATGACAAAAACGGGGGCGGCGTTTTCACACCCCACCGACGCCTCGTATTTGTTATCAACTTTGTTTTCCCTCTAAAAAAGAAATGGCGGGGGCACACACGCAATAAGCTGGATGTTAATCTATTTCTCGGTTCAAAAACAAACAAAGCAGCTCTTTTGTTTCGGTACAACTGGGTAAACACGGTGACTCGCTTCCGAATCTGTATGCAGGCAGTCTTTCGTATATGAGGTATAAGCCGTGTGACCCCGGCTTAATAATGCCCGTGCAACCGATTTCCCGCAGAGCACTCGGGACAACCACAAGGCTGGTTCACACAGCCCCGCTTACTTAGCGTTACTCTACGGAAGATATACGTCCGCTTGCGAGGAGAGTCCGTGCTTCGCGCGAAGCGTGGTAACCAATTGAAGGAGTGATTCATAACGTAAGGTAAGAAAGCAAGCGCCCCTGCGTGATTGGGCCAACGTTCAGGATACTTCAGAACGCGTTGAAGTCCGGCAGTCCGTTTTCTGTTTGGACACTCAACAGAAGACACAGATGGCGGCGGCTTTCCTCCTCGCCTGCTCTGCTGTTCTCCAACCTCGGTGCTCGTCAGACCTGACGTCGTCAGGCGCCAATAGTGTGCCTGTTGCCTGCCCGTCTGTTTTGCCGCGCCCTCATCATTATTCCTCCCGTTTTCGGGACTTGAAGAGCAGCGGAGGCCTTGAGCGAATGACCTGACATCCAACAGAGTGTGTGAGTGGCTGTTCGCAACCACCTGATGAGCATGCGCTAAGCCTCTGTAAAAGACCAAAACGGACGTAACAAAACAAAAAACAAAAAAAGACAAAAAAGTTGGACGGATTGCTGCTTTTCAAATGGCCGAGAAGTGTCGCTACACGCGTGCTTGAAGTGTCCTGTTTGGACATGTCACAGCGGAAACTGAACTTTGCATCAAACCCCCCCCCTTTTTTTTTTCTTCAGTCCTGGCATTTGGTAAGGTCCCTCGAGTAGTTACAGTGCTTGGTTCTGCCATCTTTTCCTACTGGGCTATCAAACGGGTAGCAGGGCGTGGCTAATAGACCTATCGCTAAATTACCCAAGCTCAATGGCGTACCAACTTGTTTTTTGAGCGGCAAACAAACCAGAACCCCCCCCCCCCCACCCCCCCCCCCCCCCAGGGCCGGGGGGCAGGTCCCTTGGTATCCCTTTGGGCGCCGCCGGCCAGTTTTGCCCTGCCCGGTGGCGGCTGTTTCAGGGGGAGACACATGTCTTCCCCCCCCCCCCCCCCCCCCCCCGGGTTGGTACGCCCCATGCCTGCTGAAGCTTCACCGATAATGCTGCCTGCCGTCTCTTCCTACTGGGCTATGAAACGGGTTGCAGGGCGTGGCTTATATACCCATCGCTAAATTACCCAAGCTTCAACGATAATGCTGGAAATGTAGGTGTCCACGCGCCGCACGAGCTCCGCCTTCCCCCGTATAAAAAAAATTGTTAAAAAAAAAACAAGGCCTTGACGAACGCGCGTGAAAAACGACATTTGTTTTAGCACAGCCTCCTTTTTAGAAACCCGTCAAATCGCGAAAGAACATGGCCGCTGTAAGGGGGAAAAAACGGGCAGCGCCAAACAATGCCCTAGCGGTAAAATTCGAAAACAAAAACGCGCTACTCTTTTTGTTTCTTTCAATTTTTATGGAATAATATATTGCGTGGCTATTCTGTTCCTCTCCCGTTCCTCCACGCACCGGTAGCCTCCTTTGTTTTTGTTTTTTCGTTGCGATTTAGCTGTTTTGCGGAGACACCGCAGCACGTATTTTTGGCGCTGGCTGAGGGATCACCCGAGAAGTGGCAGTGCGCTACCATATCGGTTCACAGCTCGGCGCATGCTCCTCGCCTTTTTCCGGCGGCCGGGCGCTCGATGGCTCCATCGTGGAACTGACGGGCTCTCTAGAATAAAGGAGGCTATGGTTTTCGACTTGCGCTTTAAAACGGTTACTGTTGCAGACGACAGCACGTGCAGCCGACGTAACTACCTTCGCAGCATGCTCCTTAATGCTCGGGCAATTTAGCAAAACGTCTATTATGTTCACGCTCCGTTTTCAGGCGTTCTTATCCACTATTCTGCCGCAATCGCATTGGCTGTGGAGCGACAATAAGACGCTCGAGAATCACCACGATGACTATAGGTGGCGCGAGCTGCCGCCCGATTAGAGGGTTCAGCCGTATCCATCCATCCATCCAAACACTGAGGGGAAAAGATAGACTCCCGGTCATTTTAACAGTGAGGAAGAGCTGTCACGAGCTTCAACTTGAAAATCAGACAAATTTCACTTTTTTCTTTTTAATTTAGAACAGAAATTAAAAGAAATAAACGCGTGTCTCTCAGCCGGCATCACCAATCGGTATAACAAGTTAAAAAAAAAAGGTAAATAAATTGGGTCTAATATGATCAAAGAAAAAATAAAGCGGGAGTCAGACAGCACGGCTGAGCATTTCTTCCATCCCTGAACGGCCGAGCACCCGCGGTATCCAAGTTACGAAGTTATTTCGAGTCGTCTCAGTTCGTCCAAGGAGCCACTCACTCAAGCGAAACCTCTCAAAGTTTGTGTATGGCTGAAGTTGCCGTTCAACTGACCGGCAAACACCAGTGCACAAGAGGGCTCGTGCCGTCCCGTGCTCTACACGCGCAGAGCTCCGGCGAGGTTTCCGCACGTGCAGGAAGACTAAAGTTCCCTCGGTACCCTATTGCGCCAGCGGTGGCGTATAGTAAAACTGGCTGGTGAGATCGGTCTATTCAGAGTTCCCGTTTGTATAGTTCAGTTCAGCTTTTTCTTTTTACAGCGGAGCTGTTCAGGGCTAGTTTCCCAGTTTCGTGTCTGTGTAGTGTGGACAAATAAATCTCGACGCAGCCCTCTGCGACAATTACCGCCATCTATAAACGACGGCGGCAACCAGACAACCGGTTTGCCGGTTGTCTAGTTGCCGCCGTCGCTCATAGTTGGCGGCACATAGTACAGCTCCGCTGCTTTTCCTTCTTCACCAAAGAAGTAAGGCTGAAAAAAATATTGTTTTCCTTTTTAACGGCGGTTAAACGTAGCTCGACGATTTAAAGATTACGATAAAACGGTAGCCAGGGAGAGATTGTAATCGCGTTCGAGACTGTCGTGAAAACTACAAAAGCAAACCAATCACAACAAACGGAGGGGTGACGGCGGAATACACGATTACACATATACGTGCTCTCTGCACACGCGTCAAATATAGGATATTAGATTTGAAAATCAGCGGGCTAAGCAATCCAGGGAAGGTCTGGAAACCGCCCGGAAATTGACTGCCTCGGTCCCCCTGATACGTTTTTCGGGATACGAAATTTCCGGTCGTCTTCCAGAATCTCACCGACAAAGACTTCTCATAACTCGACTCTTTTTTTTTTAACTAGGTATTTTGCACAGTTACAAAATACAAAAACGTAGACAATTCGAAGGAAAAGAAAGTTTGCAAGCCGTCATGCTTCAAACACTAATCGGGCCACCCTGCATGAAAAACGCTTTGCTTGTTCGCCAGTCTGACAACCATGGGCACGCCTTGGCAAGGCTGAGCCGTGTTGAGGCTAGGTGGCGCAAGCTACCGCCCGTTATAAAGAGTACAGCCGTTAACATACATCAGAGGCGCATATGTGAAGAGTTTGGCCATTCATTGTGAAGTATAGGAGACAAATGAGGATACGCTATTGGCCGAAAGCAAGCTGGGCGTGTTCCAGGGCGTCTCCACGAATTCGAATTGGGCCAACCAGAAGCCGGAAATAATACCCTGGCGGTGGTAGCGAGAAACAAACTTAACAAGTGCGTCGGAGTAACTCTCGGTGATTGAAAATATGGTGCACGTGATGTTACAATCCCGGTCATCCAAAATCATGGTGGGAAGCGTGCGACTAGCGGAACGATCTACATAACCCGCAACGACAGGTGCCGAGGGCCGGGAACCTGCCGTCCGAGCGGTCACACTCTGTCCGAGCAAAACAGAGTTCGAGAAGCACATTCGATTCTCACATCTTTCTGCATGATTGTGATCAAACCATCACGCGCGCCCTATTTTCAATCATGAAGGGTCTTACGCGCTTATTAAAGCAATTAAAACTGTTCCTCGCTACCAACGCTAGGAGATTCTTTTCGGCTTCTGGGTTGGCCAAGAGAGGAGCACGTCAAGCCCTCTTTCTGAGTCTGGTGCACGCCTCTGGCTCCGCCCGCGCTTCCCATTGACCAAACTCTCTCTATACACGGCTCTGACATATACATGCGTTCATCCAGGCTTGACTTACTATCAGACGATCTATGGATGCCAGAAGCAGAATGGCGGCGCCCAGAGGCCGTCCTTGCAAACGTCCTGCAAAGCGCGAGGCAGATACAACAATAGCGGCTCAACACCTTCAAACAAAAATGTTCTTTTTAATAAAAAAAAAAAAAAAGAAGAAAAAGGAGATAAGAGAAGAGAAGAAAGAAAAGTTTATTCGAGAGCGCATAATTTTCTTCTTCCTTTCCGGCCAGGAAAACGGGCGGCAAAAAGTCCAGATTCCTCCAGAGCGGGTTCCTTCGTCTCGCAGAGAGAAACCGGGGCGACCTCTTTGAAGAAAACAAATAAATAAATAAATAAATAAAAATCCGCCGACGACCGCAAAAGAAAAGGAAAGACCAGCGAGGTATGTGGATGTGTCCGCACGCTCGGGCGTGTGCGAGTGTGGAGCGTGCGCACGCAATATGTGAGCAAAGGCGAGCGCTGCACACGTAGCCGAAATACTATAGTCTGCGTGTTTTCGCGGACGCGCGTCCCCATCGCGGACACGCGCATGTGCGTGCGTGTTTGCGTCTGTGAGCTCGCGCGCGCTTATAGCTGCAAGCGTACCAGTGTTTCGACCCATGTCAGCCGGAACAGATAAACTTTACTTGGCTGGTATATCCTATCCGTCACCTCATCGAGAATACACCCAACTTTCGATGCCGTTCGTGAACCTGACCTTTGAATCTCCCACCGGGATTTCATCGGCACGTACGCGGCATGTACTGCGGGCACACCTTCCCGGTTATCTACTTCGAGCGTTGATTGCTTTTAGACGTATTGATGACTGTTATGCCGTTGGATTTTTACGCGTATAAATTCCGCTCGTGTTTCGTGCGCAATCGCTCGGAGACCGCGAAGTTGTTTGTAAGCGCACGAAAAATAAAGCGTACTACGATTCTCTCTGTTTTGGCGGAGGGAAGGCAGGAGAGAGGAAACCAGCAATCATGGCGAGTAGATGGCTTTTGGGGAAGGAACCTTACCTGGGACGCGGACACCTGGGTTGGTTGCGGAACGGGCGTGACAGGGATCCGACGTCACGGGCGCGCTTCGCGCTGGTTAGTTTCGGTTTTGATACCGTGTGTACAAGGACGACATTTCTCGCCCCGTAACGCCCGCTACAAATTTCTCAATCCCAACGTCACGTCACGGTTTGACTATATTGAGGTCGACCATCAATTATCCAACTACATTATGTCCCGGAAATAAAAAGAATATAGTTATTAAGCTGTTTAATTAGGGAGTTCTAAGGCTATTGAATTAACCAATGCCGCCTTTCTTTTCTAGTGGCTTCCTGGCTTCCGAACTTAGCCCCAGAGCCAATAAAAACCTAACGCATATCTTTTTTTTATATTCTGGATTTCTAAAAGACAGGAAAATACCGAGTATTTCGTGCAGTACAGAAATACAACGGCTGTTGTATTTCTGTACAATGCACGAAATACAACATCACATGTTGACGTAAGTCGGGAGACACAACTATAAAGTAGAGCGAATTTAGAGCTGAGCTGGGTGTTTTTAAGCTTTTCCGAGTTCGCGCTAAATTGAGCGAATTTAAATTCCCACTAAACTTAGTGGAAAGCGTTCCCCCCGCTAAACTTAGCGAGGAAATAGAATTTGCGCATAATTACACACCAATTCATACTCCTTACACTTTGGCGTTACCCTTTTTTTGGGGGCCATTTTATTTTTCTTACATAAACACAATCTGTTGAAAAAAAAAGACGTAAAATTACATAAATTATTTGCTAAAAAAAAAAGAATCTTTGAATTTCATATTTTGTTATTTTTGTGAGCCCGACAACCGTTCCGTTCTCTTTAATTCTTTGAACAAAAAATAAATAAATAAAATAATAAACAAACAAAACAAAAAAACGGGCCGGAGAGAGAAAGAGAGATGAGAGAGATAAGTCTGATCCGTCGCATAATCCAAAGCAATTCGAACTGTCCCCGTAACCCTTCAATCTTTGATTCGAAGATCCCCGCGCGAGCAAAGCCGTCCCCGCGTCTCG
The DNA here is from genome assembly GCA_037355805.1 of Ixodes ricinus. Lineage (NCBI taxonomy): Eukaryota > Metazoa > Arthropoda > Arachnida > Ixodida > Ixodidae > Ixodes > Ixodes ricinus. Next base: position 24,748 of record JAZHYW010025647.1, on the reverse strand, counting down.
CCTGCCCGGCCCTCGCTTTCCCAAGTCCCCGAGATGGGACCGTCCCGTAAGCTTCCGACAGAATCCGACGGCAATCGCAGCCCACGTTCCCGAGCCGGATTAATTTTACCCATTTTGTTTTTCTCTCAGATTAACTCTAAACACAAAAGTCACGTTCCTTTTTTTAATTTTTTCTTAGCTCGGTCTAACGGGATAAGGACTTATAGATTATGCATTACCTTCAATTACCCTCGTTCCCTGCAACCTGCAGACATCGAGACCTCGCAAACAATACCTTAAAGGATAGGGCTGGGCGCTTGACAGATTGATCTACCGATTAATCGATTCATTATTTAATCGCGATATATTTTTTAAACCGATTAATCGAGTAAATGTTGAGAAAAAAAAAGTAAAAATTCAACGCTGTCATCATCACGCAGACGTGGACGGGCACGCCTGTACGAAAGAAACCTTTCGGTGGACTTTTGACATAAAGTAAACTGTGGAGGGTCGAGGTTTCTAACTTCAAACAACCGGAGAAGGTTACGCGTGTCCCAGCCTCTGCAAATACTACTGTGAACAATTAAAGGAGTTCGCTGTTGCCGGAGAATATCGACGAACCTCTTTGGCTCTGCGGCTGAAGTAATAGTTTGTGAGTGCGGCCGGTGTCTTCAGATTGCTCTCAACTTCAGATCAAGGCGAATTCAAAATTTTAAATTGTACATTGCGGCGTTTCTCCCATATTCGGCAAAGGCAAACGATTTAGTTCTGACTTTTTAAAAAACTATGATGCGTGAGAATGAACGCTATTAAGCTATTAATCGATTAAAAGGCGGCGCACGTAAAGGGGCGTCCTCAGACTAGCACCGACGTCAAAAAAGGCCAATCTCACGTGGCAGTCCGAGGCTTTCTTATCTCGCCTCTCCTACGCGCGATGTGAGGCGGCGCACGTACGTTGCGCGTTTTGATGACGGGGAGAGGGATTGCTGGTGCGGAGAGGGACTCCGATAAGAGACCAAAACCTAAAGACGCGTCAAAATAATTTTCTTTTACACGTTTTGAAATGTTGCGCGTCTTTTATAACTTATATCGTTGTATTGTGGGTGGATTTAGTAACTTTCGATGATTCCCATCAAGTTTCTAATTAAAACCATACATTTAAAATTGATTATTAAAAATGTAGTTACTGAAAAGTAATGAATTACTCGATTATACTGAACGCTAAAACACGTTCTCAATGGGTCTTTTTGCACAAACTGCTACGGCATCAACCTTTTTTTTTTTTTCTGTGGGATGCGTAGCTTTCGCGAGAGGGATTTGGCCTGCGTTGCCTAAACACCCTCTACATATCGTCTCACCTCCCGGCGGTTTGCTTCGGTTGCAGCAACACGCACAAAAAGACCGCACACAAACAGCTATGTGTCAATGCTAGACACAATAAATGCCTAATTCATTCGCAGATACAAAAAAAAAAAAAATCGAGATGCACCCTTTATTTGCGTTGCCAGGAATTTTATTTCGAGGGATGGGGAGCTGAAGCTTTATAAGCTTTCCCCTCTGGCAACGCCGCTGGCACCCACCCAGACGGCCAAACAGACACCACAACAAAGTCCGGACCATCTCCCACACCGACCACAAAATGCAGAGATACCGGGCGAAAACTACAAGACCACGTACAACACGGGGCTGTGACCGCCGCTGCAGCCCCCGGAACGGTGGTTCCGGCAGAACGAGAGAAAACGCCACGAACGCGAAAAGCCACTCCCGGTGATAAGGAAGGAACGCCGCCGGGGCAATCGCCATGCACAGGTTCGGCAAACAGCGCCCGCCAGCGGAGAGGGGAGAGAAGAGAGACGGACAGCACAAAGGCAGAACCTTTGTCTTCCCCGCCAACCACATCTTCCGCCACGTTAAAAAACAAAAACAATTAATTTTCTGATTTTGCTGTTGAAGGCAGCGACACAGGTCGTTAATTTCTCGCGCATCACTAACGAAGTTAACAATTTAGTGGTGAAAGCCAGACGATCCAAATCCAACAAAATCACCGATTCCGACCGCAAAGGTTAAAAAAAAAAAAGACACCAGGCACGGGACGTTTGAAGACATAGAATTTCGCGCCGGGCTAAGACACACCCACTAGTCGCGTCCGAACGGACAGGCCAAAAACACTGCGTACCGGTCTCCCAGTCAGCACGCGGAACAAAGAGAAGGAATAAACACCGCCCCGGCTATGACCCAGAACGACGGCGATATGCTACGTAGCAGCGGCTCCCAACTGACAACCATTGTCGGAAACATGCCAAAATCCCAACAAACAAAACAAAAACCCGGGGAGGGTCATAAAACACCGTAGCAGACGAAAACAAGGAACAGTCCGCGTGTTGCAGACGACACAGTGACCTCCTCTGTGCGTGCCCGTCCGTTATTTGGCGGAGCACGCAAAGAGAGGGGAAGCTCTAAACAAAAATGGCGCAGCTTCGAACAAACAACAAAAGGAAGAGACATCGTGGCGGCGAAGCCGAGCACTACATCATCTCTCGCGCGCGTCTATTTATATGACGGTCCTCCTCTCTTTTATGATCGGCCATTCATTGTGTTCGGAGAGATTAGGGCCGTTTCGCCGGCGAGCATGCCGCATCCTTCGCCCTTCGAGCGCGATGACAGCCTGCCTTTCGCGGCCACACGGTCGGAACGAGTCGCCCCCCCCCCCAAAAAACGAGAAACAAAACCACAAAACCCTGCGCGCTTTTGGGGGCATTCGTGTTAGCGCCGAGATCACCGAGGAACAATAAGAGAGGGGAGTCTGGACGGCACCGCCTCGCCACGGAGCCAGAGTGTCGAAGGTTCGCTCGCGTCTCAGACAAACGCCGTGAGAGGGCGCAGCGTGACTGGAGCTCGAGGAACCGTCCTTATTCGCGCATACTTTTTTCAAGGCCGTGAGGCGGGCAGATGCACGAGGCCCCAGTAGGATCTCGACCCTCCTCCTTCTGCCTTGTTCCGGAACTTCTCTCTCCTTCCACCGTGACCGAGACATTGCGACAGCATGACACTTTGATGAAGTCATCAGGCGCGAAATCGAGAAAGTACTTTTCTTGGACGCGGTAAACACACTACAGTCGGAGACCCCGGGCGCCGTCATTCCAAAGCAGTGCGAGTGTAGATCACGCGACCTTCCGGAGGGGCACAGTGTAGATGTGCTCGCAGCGCTGAGTTGGCTAGGCTGGCTCGTCCGTTGCGGTCCTTGGTAAGGTGAAACGGGGTGGTGTGGGAACTGGTTGCCGCTTCGCCATGACGCCGCAGACTTGCGGTCTCTGACGTCGTGTGAAGATGGCGGCGCTGCTAACTGCCGAACAGCACATGCGCAAATTCTCGGAATTCTCTTAATCCTACAGAGGGGCAGTAAACAACCTGCTGCTAATAAACGCAGTTTTTTTGTTTTTGTTTTTTAAGCAGAGTGCGTAGAGTAGGCTTTGCAGGCAGCGTTGTGGCCACAAACGTCACTAAATTGGGGTGCTAAAAAAACAAAGCATGTGTGTGTGTGTGTGTGTGTGTGTGGGGGGGGGGGGGGGTCGGAGAACAAAAACACCGAGATTCGTTTTCCAAAGTCACGTCCTCCGACCGGGAAACAAAATACAGAAAAGGAATGTGACACCGGGCGAGCGCGAGCACGACCCCGGGGAGCAAAAGAAAGAAGAAAGAATAAAAGGAAATCCCCACGAAATTTTGGAGTCAAGCGCATATCATCATATCGCGCGCGTGTGCGCCCTAAAAATATAAATAAAAATAAATCACGAGTCGCCTTTTTTGCAGGTCGAGGCCCCTGCAGAGGCACCTCCTCCCCCTCAAGGTCGGCCGACGCCGCTTTCCAGCTCATCCGTACGCGCAATCTCAATCGGAGCCAGCCGCGCTTCGTTTTCAACCTTACCACAACGACCGGACCGCACCGGACGCCACGAGCCATCCCAACCAATCACCCGCTCTGAAACGCGCGTCACCTGACTACGCTGCTCAAGCGCTTCACCTCGCCCGAATCTCGCTTCTTGCGTCGTGACGCGTCGCAGCACCCTCTCTCGAGGGTCACGTGACATTTACGCGGCACGGGATTGGCTTCGACGGCACGTCGCGTCCCGCGCGGTCCATCGTTGAGGTAGAACTCGAACAGCAAGAAGCGAGCGGTTCGGGGCGCTCATTTGGAAGCACCGTAGCCTCCTCCACCGGGTCATCGGTTGAGGTCCGGCTCGCCCCTCATTAATAGGAGGCCCACCAATCTCTCCTCCTCCCCCCTACACACACACACACAAACAAATCGTCGGTTGCCCGCGCAATATCGGTCCCGAGCGCACGCGAGAGAGAGAGAGGGGCAGCTCTGCTTGGCGCAGCGACGATTAGTGCTCGTGCCTCGGGACACGCCTCCTCCGTGATGCACCACGCGGAGGTGCGGGCGAGGGAGGCAGCGCCCGGCCCCCGAGGTGCTTCGTCTTAACGTGGCCTCTGCGGAGTGATCGGAACCAATTACACTGTCCAGCTGGGAGCAAGTTGTAGCGGCGCTCCATCACTCTCTCTCTCTCTCTCTCACTGCTGGCTTTGTATTCACGACTGGCAGACCACCTGTTCTGGGATCCTCCCGTGCAGGAACCTTCCCGGCGCTTTACTCATCCTGCATCCGCAGCTCTGCCGCCAGGGCGTCAGCGGCGCCGAAACTGTGAGGTTTACCTCGTGGCACCTGTGCGCGTAGCCAGGGAGGTCACTGCAGTATAGCCGTTGCAAGTGTCGCACCGATGCAAAAAAGGTCCACATATATCCAGCGGCGTCACAAAGGGGGGGGGGGGGGGGGACGGCGGACCGCCCCGGGTGCTGCGCTCAGGGGGGTGCCGCGGCGGTCTACCACCCCGGGTGCAGATGACCCTCGTGACGCCACTGCGCTTTATTTTCCGTATACGCCATTGGCACATACAAGCATAAAGCGCGAAACACATGTACGACGAAACCGTCCGATCCGACGTCCGATCAGGCAATACGACGGTCGGAGGCGAGGGTTTTCGACGCTCTCCGGTGCTACGAAAACCCTCGCCCCCCAAGGTCATTCCGGCAGTCCGCACGTCGGATCGGACGGTTTCGTCGTACATGTATTTCGCGCTGCACGACAACACAATTTGAGGCACGCGGACGCCCCTCCAACCCCGGATGTTCAGCCCAAAATTCCTGAATTCCGGACGCAGAAAAAAAAAAAAGTCTTAGGTTCGTTGAACCATCCGACAAGCGAGGTTGCAAGAAAACTGCGATTCATTAATTATCACGAATAACAAAAGAGGAGCGTAAAAAGAAAAAGCTCAGCACAAACATACGAAAGGCAGAGAAGGATAGCGAGAACCAACAGAACGTCGAAAGTTCAACGAAGCGATCAAAAACATTCGCTTCAGAGCGGGACGACGAGCCAGCCGGCACACATAGACGAGAGACTACCGGACGGAACACTTCTCGAACCAGTCGGCGACTTCACCCCGCGAGAGAACTGTTCCGTGAAGTCCGGCAAACAAGCTTCTCGAAGCAAAACTGCCCTCGTCGACCGACCTCCACGCGGAGAGTTCTTCCAATCACTCGAATCAGCATCGAGCGGCCGTGCGCGTCAAAAATCGAATCAGGGACACGCGGATGTTCCAAAACGTCCGGCGTTCGATCTGACGCTCGTCAGACCGTGGGGCGCCCAACAGTCCCAACTTCGGATCGAAAACACCCGCTCATCTTGGAGGAAGAAAAAAATAATAATAAAGACTAAATGGAAGCGATAATCAAACAGTTGTCCCGGAACTTCCGCGAACAGTAATTGTTGGGCGTCCTATGTTATCATTGCTCGATTGAACACGTGTTCTTCCTTTCATCAACTTATGATTGAGGGTCTTTTGTTGGCAAGGGCAGTAGGAACACCTTCGAATAATAAAACGCACGAGGTACCGTACGATAAGAGTAAACAACACAAGATGGGCAGTGGATGCTCGTTGCCTTGTTTGGCTTCGTGTGCGCTGCAGTATTAGCAAAGTATAGAAAGTTTGTGCCGGAAGCGGTGCACCAGTTGCTGATCTTATGTAACAGCAGACTGAATAACTAACCAAGTTCCTACGCAAAACTGAATCACTCAGCAATCATGAGGAATTATGAATCAATGAAGGAGACGGCAAAATCAATTTCATAAAGTCGCTGGGTGAGTTGGGGAACGCTGTGGCCGCTGACGTTAGTATATGTGGCGAAAAATCAAATAAATAAAGACGGAGCATTTTTTTACTTCTTGTTTCTAAGCTATGGCTATAAATTACAGAAGATGCTTTCCGACAGAGTCAACTTTCAATAGTGAGATGTTTGGCTGAAACAGCCTAAGTAAATATAAATCCGTCTAAATAACGATAAAGTTCCGAAACGGGTACGGTTTTCCCTCGATTGATGAATTGTAAGTCAAGCGTGCTGACCCAGTGCACACATTTCAACGGCGGCTACGCGTGCAGGTGTGCAAGAAGTGCTATTTTCAAACTTGGCTAGCAACACTTCCACAAGTCAAATACCGAGCGTAACTGATCCGTACACAAATGCTTGCACGGCGCGTAAGAGCATGTCGAAGTCCACGCAATGTAAAACAAACTGGTCCCAGTTCACACCTTGGGTTGCCCAACAGTTCTAGACTCGTGAAAATTTCCCCGCCAATTCAATGTGCTCCCTGTTGACAAGAAACATGACACCCCTCTCTGTGTTGCGCAAAAATTCGAATTTTCGAATAGTAGTTTCGAATAATATGCTATTCGATAGTCGCTTCGAAGTGAACTGCGACATTCGTACTTTTCGAAGTGCTGATCGCGGCGGGTTAGCCCGGTGGAGTGCGCTTCTCTGCGAGCACCTTTGCACTGCGGGGAAGCAATACCCACGGAGCTCGCTGGCTTCACCTCCGCGGGCATTATAGAGCGCGGAACGCCGGCGTTTGGCTTTAGCATTCGAACGCGTTCGAGGAGTGAACTGGTGACAACACAGGTCGCTTAAGGTCTAACCACTAATCATTCGAATTAGAGCTCGGCGTCCTAACGCCCCCGCGCACTTTCGTCTCCTCCTCTCCCTCAGTTTCTCAGCGCATTGGTTCCCTGCAGTGCACAGTTGGTCGGTGAGAAGCGCACTCAACGGTGCTAAGCCGCGATTATGCAAGAGTACAAGGTAGGAAGTAATGTCTTGACCTAGCCCGCGTTCATTATTCGTACTTGATTTTCTTTTTTGTCAAATTTGAAATATAGGAAAACATAATTGCATATAGTCAAGCAGATTTATAAATCCCCTCGATTAGGACAGCTGCGACAAGTCTGCCGTTTACACGCTACAATTAATATAGTCTTAAAATTAATTAAGCTTAGAAGTGGACAAGTGGAACGCCGAGAACAATCTTCACGAGTTCAGCTGAATTTTCGTTTAAGCATGGTGCACGGTAGTGAAAGACTGAGAAACTATCCGATATTCGATTCGAAAATATTGGGCCAAAACCACTATTCGCTTCGAATTCGCTTCAAACTCAAAATCCACTATACGCACATGACAACTGTCTACCCAAGTGCCCTGTGAGTGGAGAACATGCCAACCATTAACGTACTTTTTTTTTTTTACGTAATTTTAAAAGCGATAACAAGTGCGGCTTCGAACGCCACGTAAGGCTGCCGTCTCCAAAGTGTCAACAAGTGGAGTTATTGACAGGTTTGCCTTTGTGCACTTTGCCAAGCGCGAACTGTTGACGGCCAGCTTGCACAGCACAATCTTCGTCACGGGGTCATAAGCTCGTCCTTTCTCATAAGACAACAACGTTCTTCGGCCCTTCAAAACCCCCCCCCCCCCCCAATCTCTCTGCAGAAGCAACAGCGCGACAAAACTCGCAATTGGAAGGAGGATTGACGTCAAAGCGGATATACATATATATTCAATACCCGCGCACACGCGCGTTCACAGCCGCCAACGAAAACATAATCCAAAAACACACAAAAAGAAGCATCCGCTCAGTTTCAGGGGAAAAAAAACACTAAATAAAAAAAGGAGCCGAGCCGACTGGACGACGTCCAACTGGGATCGTTTAAAGAGCACCACTATAGTAAACTGGCCGCAAACATCCAATCGGTGACCGTACTCGTCGAAAGACGAAACAAGCAAGAAAATATCCCCACACCGCGAGCGGCCCTAGCCACAACGAGAACGGTCGGGGCAGACGCATTCCGAAACGGTCGATTTGGCGGACGCGTGCGTCACACACACGGCGAGGCAGGTGTCGCAGTCGCGCTGCGCATGTCGTCCTGTCTGGAAGGCCGCGAGCTCGCGCTCGTCCATCACGTGCCAATCCCTCCCGTATTTTTTTTTTATTATTATTACCGCGAGGACGATTTGTTTCCCCATTGTGCCGTTCCCGAAAGTGCCATCAATCGTCCTAGGTAGACACCTGCTGTTCGCTGTACCTGTAAACTGTCGTATCCCGAGCGTTCAAAAGCGCCTGAGTAATCCATTCACGAAAGGTGAAACACCTACGCTAGCACACCCGTTCTTCAACCTTGCACATCGCGAAATGTTTTTTTTTTTTTCAGAGATAGTTTAATAGAGCGTTTGATAACAATAGCATACAATCCCCCGGCGCCCATGCGACTGCATCCTATCGTTATCGTTATCGGAATTACCGTAACTACTGTAAGCGCGTGTTCGTCATTTCATCCAACACGCGCATGTTCATCGCTGAGCAAAGCACGCGTCGTACGTGCAGAGGCTGGAAATGCCACCAAACAGAAGCCGTTTTCTGTGGAAAGCTCTATACTCGGCTTCTAATATTTTGTACTACATTGCCAGCGTAGCCTTTCGCAGTGCTCCAACTCCGACAAAGCTATATAGTGGCGCGAGCTCACGCGAATAACAATGCAATGACTAGTAACAATGTGGCAGAAAAAAAAATGCTTGACACCGAGTGTTGATACTGAGGGAACTAATGGCGATTTCCACTGGTCGTGTCGGAGCGCGCCTATTTCCCCGGGCGATCGGAATCGAGACGGACGTACTGTTCCACGCGTCGTTTGGGATCGGCTGCTACTCCAGATCTCGATCCAGATCCGAGAAAAGTCGCTCCGCCGATTTCGGCGGATTCGACCGGACAGCCAGCCTGACCAGTCCTCAACGCGCGCACGTAACTTCCTTTCTCGCCGGGCTTCTCGCCTCGGAAGGATTCGTAATGGCCGCTCGCGATGTGCCGCCCGCTTTACTGCTCTTGCTGCTGCTGCTTGATGTCAGTTCGTTGTCAAGTTGCTCGAGCAGCTGCTCCAGCAGGCGCGGCTCGAGTAGCAGAGACGACGAGGATTTCTTGTATGTCCCGCATAAATTGACTGCCTTTTCGGACCTCCGCAGAACAGGTCGAAAATCGACACGTACTTGGACACCGTTCACGAGTATCGAGGAGGCAAGTGGACTACGCTGATGCACATCGCTTATCGACACGCGTCTTTCACATAATGATTGACTTCGTTCGTGCGTTGAACACGGTGTTGTTAGCGCCGCGATTGCGAAAGCGTGTGCTCCGAGACGCGGGAACAAAGGGAAGGGGATTCCCCGGAAGTTGAATGACGGGAAGGCATCCGCCGATCCCGCAGGAGTGGTTATGTTCCACTGGGGATCGGAGGCGGAGCGACTCCGTCCGGATCGCCTGCTCCATCTCGGATCTGGTCTACTCATCCCGGCGCGCTCCAAAACTGGAATTCGCACACAACTGAAAGGAGGGGAAAATGCAGATGTCTCCAACCAACTTCTGTTCCTCATCAGTCTCCTATCCAGGCACGTAGCCAGGATTTTGTTTCGGGGGGGGGGGGGGGGGACGCCCATGACAAAATGCTGTATGAGGGGGGAGGGGGGAGGGAGGTCCCAGCAAAATCGAAGATTTCGGGGGGGGGGCGGCCGCCATGCCCATCCCCCCCCCCCTCGTATACCTGCCTGCTCCTATATATCGCGACTCCAGCGAACGCTATAGGGGAGCGCGCTGGTCAGGCAAAATGGCGGACGGGAGGAGGTCGTTTTCGTCGTTCAACACGCGGACCACCATAAATGTCTTGCACTGCAGCGTAAAATCGGTGTTACATATGAGCAAAGCTATTTTTCGAAGGTAGAAACCTTCTTCTAGTCAGTGCGTAGAAATGACACGGCAGAAGAATAAAAACAATTACTGGGAACGATGTGTTTCTATGCTGCCTATACGAGAACCAAGCAGCGATAGCAGACGACAGAGTCAAAACGACCTCATCTCTGAGCTTCTCGGCGTCGCCGCTACGCGGCGTCGATTTCGCTGGAGTCGCGAATAGCTCCATCATGGGCCGCCTGCAATATTATTTTCGCTCGAAGGTTGTACCTCGAAAAACATCAAACGAGGAAGAAAGCAAAAATACAGAAAAATTGCAATAAACAAACAAAATTGTAAACAAAAATGAAAAAAAATTCAGCTTTTCCACACTGGTGAAGAAGGAAGACCAGCGAAGCTGCACTATGGTGGGAATGAAGTAATGGACGGCAGCAAGTCGGCAAGCCAGAGTGGAAAGGCTGGACAGCTACCGCCATCTATGAGCGACGGCGGCAACCAGAACACCGGCAAGCCGGTTGTCCTGGTGTCGTCGTCGCTCATAGATGGCGGTATCTGTGCAGAGTTTTTGTGTCATCATTTGTTTGCTGGCGGACACAATCCTAGGGAAACTATGTCCCTTAACAGCTCCACTGCAGAAAAGAAGGCGAAGACTTAAGGAAGCCGGCGCAATGCTGCTAAAGAAGTTCACGGGACCAGTGATGCGCGAAATTCCGAACTTACGCGGAGGACAACGCAAAAACGGCGCGCAAAAACCCCCAAAAAGGAAAAAAAAAGGTCTAAAATATTACGGGGTTTATATGGGAGGAAGAGAGTTCAAATGCGAGCACATCGACCGAACAAAGCGGAAAGGAAACCAGGCCAGCGTCTCTGCAGCCAGACGACAGCACACAAACACCACCACCACTGCCGCAAAGACCATCATCATCACCGCTATCATCCCCAACAACAATAACAGTAAAGTGTGTAGTCAAAAAAAAAAAAAAAGCCGCCGGCCATTTTATTAAAAAAAAAAATCAAGCAAAACGAGGAAGATTGGACGGACAGTGCTGAAGACGGGGGAAGGTACGGGTGTTCACGGCTGCCCGCGAACGCAACAACCTTGACCCCCATTCGGGCACGAGGGGAGCTGCCCAGCCTCCAGATGAAAGCCATCCATCAAGCCTCTTCCCCCTCGCCCCGCCGGCAGAGCGCGTCCAAACCAAAACGAAAAGCAAATTTGGCGACCAAAAAGAGCCGCCTTGTTCGGAAGAGGCTGTGCTCGTTCACAAAGAGCAAAGGCGGAAGTCGGAGCCGCAGGAGACGTGAACGCCAGCCTCGTATCTTCCCATCGACAAGAGGCGCCACAAAAAAGTCCAAAACCAAACGATCTTTTTGTTTTCTGGGGAGGGGACGGGACTTGGGGACAACTTTTTGTGGCACACTTCGGAAGAGTGCGCGTGTGCAGCCTCGATAAGCGCTCAAGGTGCGCGAGCGCACAGGCCAATGTACATTTGGCTTTAACTGCCACAGGAAGCGAGCGGTGGCAATCAGTTCGTCGAACGACGTTTCATCGACGGTTTGCTTCATCGAAACATTTCCGCGTACATTGCCTCAAACGCCGGCATTTCGATGGTGTAGCCCAGCTTACCGAGCTCTTGGCGGTCCCGATGAGGCCGGGTACAAGTTCGGGCCTGAGATCATTATTCGGAGTGGAGCGAGGGGTGGGCAAAAATTAAAATTAAAGAATCACGAATTTTTTTTTTTTCGTTTTATCGAAATTGTTTGATTGGGTCCGCGTTTAGTTCCGGTATGCTTCCAGTAGACGAAATGAAGCCAGTAACCCAATCCAATTCACTTAGTAAAAAGAAATACGCTGTCGACGACACGATAGGGACTCGAAAGCGAGGCCCCCTCCAAGCCCAACAATGCAGCAGAACTTTCTGATCGCGCGCTGCGGAGAGACAGGAAAAGGGCGCGTCAAGCGAGTAGCCTCGTTCGCAAATCCGCCCATTGTGCTGTTGTTCCCGCAGCGACTCGTCAGCGGGGGACTTCGGCGGAGCGAGCGACACACGCACACGTCAGTACCAGCGCCGACGACGCGACAAGGACGGGACAGGCGTCACCAACGAATGACCCCAGCGCGGCTCAAACTGGCTCTCAAACAGCCGCCGAGTGCCGGATGTGCCCACGTTCCAATCATCGAATGATTTGGGGGAACCAGGGCAATTCCAAAATGCACGAGACAAGGGAAAAAGGAAAATAGTCGCGTTGAAAGGTTGTTTGTCATACTCATTTTAATTAGTATTGAAAGCAAACAAGTAGGAAAGGCAAAGAACAGGCACACGAAGAAAAACCACAGGGATGTCGTGCGTTCGCCTCCTGTTCCTTGTCTATCTTTTATGCTGTCTGTTTTTAATTATGGTCTACCTATAGTTCAGCCCTAGTTCTTTTTGTGTTATATTTATTTTAAAATATTTAGTTATATCTCGGCGTAAAGAAAAAAAAATCATTTACACCCCTGCCTTTTAAATTTTGCTCTAAATTCCGTATCTCGGAAAATCATCTGCCCGCCACTTTTGTGTGTTATTCCATTTCCACCAATCTTTTAACCTCCTTGCTGTGACTGTAATCCAACGCTTTTATGGTGTTGATAGCTACCCAAACCTGCCTGATATCTATACCGGACAGGTAGTTCTCCCACTTCCTGCACGGGGTTCGGTAGTTTTCCTCGGTTTTCCCGGAATCCTACGGTCTCGTATCGAGTGACCTCAGGTCTTACGAAAGGAATGTCACCGGCGCAGTCAGTGCCGCTTGCCGATACTTTCCTGCCAGCGACACTACCCTTCATGCGGAGTTTTCGCCCGGCGAGGTTCCACCGCCGGGCGAATCATAAATCCCTTCCATGCATCTCAATGCCACAAAAAAAAAGGTACGCTATTGACAAGCGCCTTGACAGAGTAGTTACAGATTAAAAGGACACAACGCTGAAGGAACATAACCTTTTCGATGCACTCATTTTTCTTTTTCCTGTGTGGGTTTTTTGTAAAGCAAGAATTGAAGATTCTCACGTACATGTACAAATTAAAAATATGGCAGAAATGTTTTAGAATAATAACGAAAAAAAGCACCTTTCAGTAACAAGGTCTGACACCTTAGTTCACACTCGGTGTTGAGTTGGCGAAAAAAGAAAACCTCGACTACGTACAGATAATACATGAAAAAGTCCAGAGTTCTCATCGATACTATACTACTCATGCGCAGCAACAGCAAATATTATCACAGTTCAAGTGCTGCCAGTGATCCTCCGAGTCTAGACTTCTCATTGTTCGAGAGGCGAAAATATTTCAATTAGCTGGAGAGTCAGTGACCTCACCTAACCTCACACAACCCTGCCGCAAAAAAGGCAGTGCCCATAAAAGAAATGCAGTGCAAAATGACGGTGCTTGCTTGACGCGGTAGAAAGGAGTTTAAAACGGCGTAATTCCTTGATCAGATATGATGTCACAGTTTATGGTTGCAATATTTCGCTCACATAATAAATTGCCACATTAAAAAAAAAGGTTACGACTTTTTGCGTGCTTCTTGATTTATGCCGACGTGATACTCTCCCCACTGCTTTTCCAAAGCTGTCCGCACAGCATGTCGCCCAAGCTGCTTTGGCTCGGAGTGCTCTTTGCCCTGACAACCACAACACAAACGATATACCAACCTAAAAAAAAAGAAGGATGAATAAAGCAATGATACAATTTTATCACTGCTCCGTGCTTCGCTTCCGCGGCACGCAGTATCTGGAGTGGAAAGGAAACAGAACGGACAAACAAACAAAAACTAAGCACGCGCCGCTCCAGTAAATACTTCCGATTTTTGTTTTAATATTTTCAATGTTTACTATAATATGTAAAGTTGGTTCATCAGCACGCTTGGATTATGTGCTCTCGGAAACCTAGAAGGGCCGAAGACGTTCTTTGCATCGATTACTATGTTATTTTCAGTTATATTCAGTAATTGAACTGATGCAAGACATGGCGAAGTTGAACGATAAAAAAACAACAACAAAAAAAGAGATACGAGGTAGAGTTGAAAGATAGTGCCGAAGTTCGATGGCTTGTGGCGGCCACTCTGACAAGACGATTTGCTGTCCGACGCTTTATCGGAGAATCGAAGGCATAATGAAGTGTATCCAGGGGCGGATGGGGAATTTCCTGAGGGGGGCGTCAGGTGTTGGTCAGCGTACCATATGTTATGGAATCCTCCCCTCTCCTCGTTTCACGCCCTAAATTTTACACACGCAGAAATCAAGAGGGGGTCAGGACGTCGGACCCCTCTCTAAATCCGCCTCTGAGTGTATCATCATCCTATCTTCCGAGATCTTGACTTCCAACCTTTTATCTCCAATCAACCGCTTCCTTCCTTCTTTATGCGTGAATTTTTTTTCTTTCTTCGTTATCGAGACATATTAGTCAACCGTGTTACCGTCTCGCGCAAGTCAACCACTAAAAGACGCGTCCGAATCAAAATCGCGTCGTCCAGAAAAGAAACAACAACAACATAATGACGTTACATTCCGCTCTAGAAAACAAAAATGTAAACTAGAAGGACAAAGGCTTTTCGAATGGGAGGAAGGACGGGGAAGAAGCGAGTCGGAGAGAATAAAACTTTCTAAGCACTCGTGGTGTGACGAAGACGACGACAGAGCACCGCCACGTTACTACGGGCGGCGCGCAGTTCAGAGACCTTTGGGAAAAAAGTCCTGGGCCTCCGCAACAGCAGCTGCCGCGTGCGAAGAATTTTTCGTGTCAACTTCCCTTTTCGTTTTATGCTTTACAGCAGCAGCAGCAGAAGCGGCGGCGCTGTGATGTCGTTTTCTTCTTTTTTTGTTTCCTTGTGCGACCGAAGTTGAGCACTTGTAGTAACCACGGTGGCGGCGTTTAGCGACACGGCAAATACAACAAAACAAAATAGGATACAGCTGCACATTAGTCAGACTTTGCGAGCTACTAAATGGCTTGCTCCGAAGGCTGTTTTTTTTTTTTTTTAATACCTTCGGGAAAGGAGACAACGCCAACAGTAAGCTTTAAGAGCTACGGGATAGAATATGGCGAACCAGTTTCAGTCGACCCTTTTTCGAACGTTTTAAACGAGCGACGCTGGCGAAGACGCTCCCCAATGCAAAAGAAACAAACAAACAAAAAAAAAAACGCGCGAGATAAAGCAAATCCGACTTGATAACCCCCTTCATTCATGAATTATAACTCTACGCTGTTGGCGGTGGTGTGCGGCTACGGGCCAACTTCGTGTCCGTGTTGTTCACGCAGCTGGAGTGCCTGCATTCGGCTTCGGCAATGTCGTTATACAACGATTTGCACGTCGGATGGAGAATTTCGGACCATGTAAACGTTAGGAAGTAACCGGGGGCCGAATCAAACTGTACCGAGACGCCAGCGTCCCAAGAGGGGAGTCAAAACCATATTTCGGCGCGAATTACGTTCACTATGTGTACCTTCTCGGTGCCGCTTTCGTGGAGACGACCTCTGACAAACGATTAGGGCATGTAAAGAGTGTGTTTGGCGAGCGTCCGGTAGACAGGTGTTGCGCAGGTTAGGGTAGTAGCCAAGCACAGACGCGTACGGTATTCCAGCAAATCGGCTTCGAACGGCGCGTCGGAAAAACAGGATCATTAAAGAACGATAAGTTCGCGTAATTCTTTTTCGAAAGCGTGCACGGCTTCTGTTATTAAGGTGTTGTTGTGAAACCAATCTCAGGGGCAGTCTTCCCTTTTATTTCTTTATCTGCGTGACTTTTATGACGCAGAACGCGCGACGCGCGCGCAATCATTGATGAAGCAACGCTACATAATGAACAAGACGACCACCGAGATTGCAGCTATTCGCAGCGGGGACGGAAGAAAAATAAGACTAAAAATGGGCGATCCCTTACCTCGTTAAACGCCATCCTGTTGATGTTAAGAGTCGTGCGGATGCATTGACGAACTTGCACTGCTAGGTTGAAGAGGTCATTCAGCAGAGACACTCGACACAGACACGAACCCACCACCTGAAGCTGGCCGATTTCACTCGGTGGTGAGAAGTCACTCCTCCTATCCCACAGACGGCAAATCCAACGTTTCAGTCGCGCTGGTTCGGCAAAATAAAGCTTGAGCTAAGTGTCTGGACGCGCGTCACTCATTCGACAGCTATTATTGAGTTGATGGGTCTCGCTGACGCGGAATCAAAATAACAGAGCGGAGGGGAAAAAAATTAACATACAAGCGCAAGGATGCCAGGATTGATAAGCCTAACAAATATACGCGATCACCGGCAGTCACGGTTTTGCTATCGTTTCTCGATATGAATGCTTTCGAATTGATTCCTGCGCTAGTTCGTAAATAATCCGGCGTCTCCAACGCCGCGGTTGAGTGTGCACGCAACTCACGACAGCAAAGCGCTCCACTTCACTCGCGAAAAGCACATCGGACCATTCCTACTCCGCACACCGCCATGACAGCGAGTCTCCATTAGGCGGATGAACACATGCTTAACCGGAAGCTCACGAGAGTTGTGCGGCGTAAACTGCCGGAAACGTTTTGTGGATAAAAAGAAGTAATCCTCTTCAAACATCAAATTTCTATCTTTTGCTCAATATAAAGATACTTTTAATATTGAATAAAACTCTAAATATATATGTATATATTTCAATATTTACTCATCATAAAAAAAAAACTATGATATTTGCTTGAATGCTTTATGCGACGTCTACCGGCCTTTATGCACGACCCTGCGGCTGAGCGTAAACGTAAACAAACCAGACGTGGACATTTTGCGAAATCTCAAGCGCGAAGATGAATTTGTCGGCTTTTTCCAGCGACACTTTCGACGCCAAGGAATGGATCAACAACGCCTTCCAGGCACCCGAAGCTCAGGAAAACAAGGAGGCCTACGCTTCGGAGGTAGCCTTCAAGCTGCAGCTCTTCATCCAGGAAATGAACAGCGCTCTGGAAGACACCGCCCAGCAAGTGCAGCAGAACTTGCCCAAGGTACTGCGTGACGTCGAAACGATGCAGCAGGAAGCTGCCCTACTCAAACTCCAGATGGCCGCCGTTCAAAAGGACATCGCGAAAGTGGAGCAGGACTCGTCCACGTCCATGAAGACACTCTTGGAACTGGACACCATCAAGCTGCGAATGCTGGAGGCGAACCAGGCACTCAGAGAAGCCGACAACTGGACGACGCTTTCGGCCGACGTCGACCAGGTCTTCCAGAGCGGCGACGTCCAGGCGATCACGGCAAGGCTGGTCGGGCTGCAGACTAGCCTCGAGATACTCGTGGACGTGCCGGACTTCGAGCACCGGTCGCAGAGACTGGAGTCCCTCAAGAACCAGCTCGAAGCCATGTTGAGTACTCAGCTGGTGCAAGCGTTCACTTCGCAGTCCATCGACGCGGCGAAATCGTACGTCAGGATCTTTGGTGACATTCGGAGAATGCCCCAGCTCCTCAAGTACTACCATAATTGCCAAAGGACGACCCTTGTCGAAGCCTGGCGTAAGACCGTCGACAGCGACGCTGATGACACGTTTGTTGACTGGCTAAACAGCTTCCACGACGTTCTCGTGTCCTGGTGGCATGCCCAGATGAGCTGGTGCAACCAAGTTTTCCCGGATCCGCCTGCGGTCTTCGTGCTGTCCGACATAGTCGTAGATGCCATCACGAACCTGGAGCCGAACTTGCCCTTTTGCTTTGAAGCCGCCATGAAGTTGCAGAAGACTTCGTCCACGTTCCTGACCGAGGTGCTCCAGATCACCGAACGGCTCTGCAAGAGTCTGGAGCTCTCCATTACCAATGTCAACCCCGACTTCATGAGCAGCCCCCATGTCGTGGCCCTGATGAAATCTCTGTTCTCCATGTTTCAGGCTCATCTCGAGGCATATGACAAACTTGGAGGAAAAGTGCCTCATAACTCAACTGTCTCTGATTCCAACGCAAAGCGACGACATGATGGATCGGTCCGCCTCCTCGCAGACTCTGTTGGCAAAGTGTTTGGGTTGGTGAGAGATGCCGAAAGCGCTGCAGCGTGCTTCTGCACGGTTGCTGCTATCCAGAGTTTCTCAAGGCCGTCAAGGCACTTTTCCGGGCATACTTTGAACGATGCACGTCCGTCTTGGCTCAGCTAAAGGCCGTATCTAGACGTGCTGACCTAGACAGTTGGACCATGTTCCAGCATGCGCTCAAGTGCATGCAGACTATAGGAGACATCACCATCCAGCTTGGAGCGTTAGACCGTAGCGTCACGTCAAACATCAAAAGCACTCTTAAGCTTCTCAACGTCCAAGAAAGCCCTCTGTCCGGCTCTGGAAACTCTCTGGAGGAGCGGAAGACGATCCCCAACATCCTTGCCGATTATGTCTCTCTCCTTCTCAGTCCAGTGATGCAGAGAAATCTCAGAGACTTTGCGGCCCAAGCACACCTCGAAGACTTTGCAACGTTTCCAGATAGCAGCCGCGCTCGTCCACAAGCTCTGTGCCGACTTCAGTAAATTCACTTTTGACACCGTCTTCGCGGAAGTTCAGAGCCACTTCAGCACCGTGCCGTCCCTCAAGGTCTGGGCCCTGGAAAATCCGGGAGGTGCCATTGCTAGGATTTGCCAGCATTCAGCATTTCTCCACTGGAGTACATCACCCAAATCGGGCAGTACCTGCTAACCATCCCGCAGCACATTGAACCCTTCATCGTAGAAGAAAATGAAGCACTGGCAATGGCCTTAAAGTACAGCAACCTGCCCCATGTCATAGAGAGCACGAGCACGGACCACGTTGCCGACTACTTGCTCGGCTGTGTCGCTCAGGCCACCATGTACACCTATCTGGACACCGTCATGCAGATTGACCGGCTTACGCAACAGGCCTCCGCACAGTTAGCAACGGACATCGGCTACCTGTGCAATGTCCTCGATGACCTCGGCTTGCCACCGCTCGAGAATCTGCAGCAGCTCGCAGCGTTGCTGAAAAGTCCACCTCAGGAGTTTGCGGCTGTAGCTGTTGGGAAGCCAAGCCAGCTGGTTCAGACGGTTAGAATGATGCGAGGAATACGCTGAAGACGTCGGGCCTGTCCCGTGACTGCCGGAAGTAGCTTGGAATCTTTTGAGTATTTAAGGTGGGATTTGTTCATATGTGACTGTGTGTATAAAACAGCTGGAGCTGTCGAGGACATCATCTGTTTGTTAAACTCATTGTGCGGTGAGCCATTACACAGGCACCAGTGGGCTGCAGTTACTGAAATACCAGTCTGTGAAATTGGTACGTCAGTAACTACGGCCTTGTGGTGCATCATATGGGCATATCCGTGCCCTCTTAAAGGGAAGCTGAACCACTTTTCAAAAAATCTGAGTTGGGAGTGTTTTTTAGAGCGCAGCTGTTAGGCGCCCGTTTCCGGCTTGAGCGGCGTCGCCGTCGGCGTAACCGTAAGGTCATGTGACCCCCCAGGTCATGTGACCCTCCACAGGTCACTGTGACCCCCTCCCCTGGTCACGTGACCCCCAGGTCATGTGACCCCCAGGTAACGCAATCCCCCAGGTCATGTGACCCCCTTGAGGGGAGGAGGAGAAAGAGGGGTATACCCACCCCTCAGTACCCTCTCCTACTTCTCAAGAGCTGCGCTCCAATTCGGCGTTGCAGGGAGTTGTAAACGGCTTTTTAGATGCGGAGCATCTCTTGCTCGGGTCTATGTCCCGCGGCGTCGGCGTCGTAGTCCGCAGTCACACTACGCACGTGCAACTCTCCTCCTTCCCTCTCTCCAACAGCTGCGCGTTACTCTCTCCGCTCTCTCTCTCTACCAGCTGTGTGCACTGCGCGTGCGTTCGCTTCTCCTCACACCGCGCGCGCACGCGCAACTCTCCTCCTCTAGTCTCCTCTCCTTCAAGTGTGAAAAAATGAGCGGCGAGCGTTTTAAGTTTCTCTGCCGCGAGCCGCGACGAAGGCTCGCGTAGGGGGTAACGCTAGGGCAGTCGGTGGCGCCATCTCTCGACGTCAGCACGCAACTGACTCTTTCCTCGGAACCATCACGATGCTCCGCATCACCCCATGGTTCCCCTCAAGAAGATTGTGTAATTTTTTTTTTTTTCTGACTTATGAATTTGGTTCTTGCACTAGGGCAGAAGTAAACATAAAAGCGCATTTATTTTTAAAGGGCATGTAGTAACTGCCGCAGGGCATGCGGCAATTCTTTCTGCTGCTGCTTGTCTCCTCGCAGCATTGCGACGTCATCGTCAGCATACCCGAGCCAGCTTGGTGGCCAGTGAGGGTCATCTGACCCCGCCGATGACATCATTTCTGCTAGTTTTTCTGTCTGCTCTCGTGCTTTCCTACGCCCGACATGGCGCAACGGGCGGGACTACTTAAAAATTTGTTTGCAATGGCGACGCTCCTACTAATAAGATTGAAAGAAAACTTTACGCATAATATTTAAGGTGCCTACTTTATAACTTCTGTTGTTTTTTTTCGAATTTAAGAACCTCTTTAGATTCTTTTTAAAGCACCAATAATATATTCCTGCACAATGTGCTGCATTGCACAAAGAAAATCTGGCATTTCAAAACGGCCGAGGCAATTCTTACTTCTAATGTGGCTCGCCTTCGAAAGAGAACACATTGTAAGAACCGGACTTGCATTTGAAATGTTTTCGACGCTCGACAACAAAAAACTGCCAATTCACCCTCGCAGAAGGCAACTGTTCAGAGTGTGCAAGCCAGACTGTGAGGTAGAAACTAGACCCCTCCATTTATAGCTGCAAACAAAAACAATGCAGTGCAAAGGTGTTGCACTGTTGTTGTTGAACCAAAAGTGTCATTGAACAAAAAAAAAAAAACACTCTCCTTGAAGGGCGCCTGAAAAGAAAACAAAAAATTTATTTAAACAGTTTGGTTGGGACATGTGTGTCAAAAAAATAATTTTATGGCAAAAATATTTTTTTGAGAGCAATATTTACGGCACGAGATGCGATTTAGTTGGTAGTCACCTCCTTTCCACTTGTTTTCTCTCTCGGCATTTCGGGCATGTGGAGGATAGGTGGATCGACTTTGCCTTCACGTTGAGGTGGAAAGAGCGAAAAGACCCGTTAAGGTCGAAAGAGTGAATGACCATTTCGTGACGTCGTGGACTTTGCACGCAGAATTTCGAATAAATCTCTCGCGTCAATATTGCTACAAAAAAAGAATGCGTAAAATTTATTTTTTGACATCTGTGCTTAAAAAAAGAAGAAAAAATTTCTTTTCAGGTTCTTTTTAAACATGTCGGCATATTCTGTAAAAACCACATCAGGCACCTCGGACTTCCGCGCACATATATGTGTGCACGATCAAAGATGCAGATAAAATGTGCGCAAATTTTCAATTATTTTATTTTTGATTAGATGTGACCGCACAGCAGGTCCACGAAATCGCCAAACGAGCCGTGGTCAAACATACGGTGGGACACATGGTTTGTGAGACGCAACACAGCGTTGCAAGGATGCCGTCAGAATTCTGGGGACGCGTTAGCGGGGCTCTTTGCGGGAAAGCGAACACCTGCACTGGAGCAGCAATGGCCGTGGCAGACCCCACGTCTGCCTGGCTCACAGAGACGGTCTTGACCTTGGACGAGGCACGTAGCCTATGAGTGCTTCCCACGTGCGTGACTAGAAAGAAACTTATCACACTGAAAACTGCAACACTGAGACCTTCTCAACCTATATCACTAGCTCCGCGAGCAGCCATAAAAACCCAGCTCCTCTCGCAACTTGCGGATCTAGAAAAAAAAAAGCGATGATGCCCTAAGCTTTGGAATGACTGAGGGAAAGCCGCTTAGTTCGTTGGAGAACAAACTCTTAAAAAGTTTAACCTCGGCCGTACGTCCCACGTCCTGGGAGTTTTTAACCGAAATCCGATATACTCGTCTCTAAAACAAACAAGGCAAACACCTCTGTGCACCTGTCCCGTACTGAGCCTAGCTATACTTTCCATTATTTCGACGGAAACGCAATAAAACCCATTTAATGAATAAGTTAAAAACGTTCGGTCTCCCGACCAGCGAGACTCCACCTTATGTACAAATGAGCCAGTTCGTTCCATTCCCTCCAGGGACCCCCGAACGGACGCAGAAGACGCTGGCAATTGCCTACGGGGCAGTCCTCTCGTCTCTACAACTTATCCCATTCTGTACCATTCAAGCTGTTACTTCGCTGTACATACGGAAAGAGAAAAAAGTACCGCAACTTAAATTAATCGGACACACACGCATACACGGGCTGTACAATTCGCCCTTCGTCGAGGAAAAGCAGTTTTGACGTTCTTTTCGAGCAGACGACGGTCCTCTAGAGAGCGGTTTGGGAAGGCCGCAACAGGGAGAGATCTTGGGCAGACGGGTCAAGTCACTCCTCTAGAGTTTCCTTGGAGGCGTCCGACGGGACGGAATCCACGGAGGATGAAGGTGTTGGGGGACTGAAGTGGGACCACAGCGACGACACCACGGACTTGGCAGACGTCAGCGCCCCTCCTGCGAAGGTGGGAACGGAGGCGGGTGGTACATTCCGAAATGTCCGGCTCGTGACGGTGCTCGCTCAGTGAGCGGAACGAAATGTACAATCATGTTTATATTTACCTAAGCCAACGGTTCTCGAACTTTTCAATTTTGAGGTAGCCAGGGAACCTTCCTGGTCTCGGCATTGGCGGAATCATGCAAGCAGCGTGCATGGAAGGCGCTAGGCATATCTTGCTCGAACATGGTAAGGCACATGCTAGGGAGCGTTTCACACATGGTTGTGCACCTATGGATGACTCGCATCTTCTAAAATGGTGCTTAAACTGCAAGAACACTTCATTTAGGGACAAAGGAATTCTGAGAGCTCGGGCAAAACGGTAGCTACCCTGCGGAACCCTTGGGTTCCAAAGAACGGGGTTTGAGAACCCATGAACCAGGTAGTGATGAAGAAGGTACAAAAGTGAGCATGGTAAGTGGCCTGTTCTTTTGTATCTATTAAACAGAATGCGACAAGGATTCTCAAGATGTCAAAAACTGGACGACAAGTTTAGAACCGATGGATCGGGTACAGTATGGCTCGAATGCTTACCGACTACCTTGCCTGTTGTTTGGGCCACGACACGTCCCGTGGACACCACAGCCTGGTTGATCTTGCGGCCCCTCTCCGAGCTCTGGATGGAGCTTTAGAGGAGAAAAAGATTACACATTCGATTAGGGATGGGTGATTAATTTGGTTATTACGAATAGCACATTGAATTATGTTCTATCCGGCATTCGCTTCGAATCTAACTTAAGTATTCAACAATATCAAATTATTCGACAATATTGAATGCTCTCGCTTGGATTTCCAGCCAGGTGGCGCAAGCTTCCGACCATCTCGTGCTCCCGAACTCGGTACACTTGAAATGAACAAGTACAATATTTCAAATAACAACTCAGGGCAAATATGAAACTATAGTTTAGACATATCTTGTGGTATTTGTTGCTTGTACTCTTCAAACTATTCGATTCTAAATTAATCCGACAAAAATTACTATTCGCTTCGAATTCGATTCGGACCCAAAATCCTCTATTTACCCATGCCTACATTCCATACCTGGCATCAGCCATTTTGGGCTACGTTGTCAAGGCCAGCATAGCCTGCATAGTCGCTGCACATTTGCGAGAGCATATGGCTCGTCTTGCACTTCATTTGCATGCACACTCAGTGCAAATGAGACGTAAAGCTTGGCCATGCGCTCGCGCAAGTATTTTCAACAGTGTTGGAGCACTGCGGAAGCCACTCTAGCCTTGACAACGCAGCACAAAATAGTTGATGCCGAGCATAGGATTTTAGTCTAGCACTGCAGAAAATTGAACGACCAGAAACATCAGCATAAAAATGAAAGATGTTTACAAATCTCTGTAATGCGAAATTAGAGCGCAGCTCTTGAGTAGGAGGAGGGGAGGGTATGCACCACCTCCTCCTCCAATTAATAATAATAATAATAATAATAATAATAATAATAATGTTTATTTTTCCATCAAACAAACGATGGAGGGAGACCGAGGAAAAAGCTGCCCCGCTAAATTTAGTGGGGAAATGATGCCACATGACTTGGTGTCACGTCACCTATGAACAAATTCAGTTTCTCTGCTAGATTTAGCAGAAAATTGACATCACGTGACCTCAAGTTTTCCGCTAAATCTAGTGGAGAAACTGAATTTCCCCGCTAAACTTAGCGGGGAATTAAATAGACCGATATCACCAGCCAGTTTGACTACACCACAGCTGCCGCAATGCATCGAGGGAATTTTAGTCTTTCTGCATGTGCAACAACCCCGCTGGAGCTCTGCGCGTGCAGAGCACGAAACGTCAAGAGCTCTCGCATGCACGGAAGAGTATGGCGGCGTCACGCATGCGCCGAGCGCTTAGTGAGATCGGTCCATTGGTGTTGTGGTGACGTGGCGTCAATTTTCCAGCTAAAATTAGCGCGGTTACACGGATACGTGTGCCTAAGAGCTGTGCTGTAAAAATAAACAATTCAAAATTTGCCTCTTAGCTGTGAAAACAAGGTGACACCAAATCATCCACTTTTCACAACAATATGAATTGGATTAAACTCACAGAGTAAACTATTTTATTTCATTCGGGACAGAGACAGGATTAGAAGAAGGCTTTTTGGTGT